>MU870072.1:0-18327 GCA_036418205.1 Ostertagia ostertagi | reverse complement strand
ATTTGTTATTTCTTATAACTTTTTGTAATTTCAACACTGATTAGAAAAGCTCTTCACAAAACTCCCAAATCTGCTTTCAGATTGAAAATTCGTTAACTTTGAAGAAAGTTATAATCATTTGAATATTTGTTCAAATTTCAATAGTAATAAGCTGCTCCACGGTCAACGCCAAAGTCCAGTCAACACACAGCTGGCGAAGGCGGTTACAAGGCTTCTTTCAAGCGAAAGGGGGACGTGTAAATTGAGAACCATAATCTGTGTAGTACTAGAATTTGGTAAGTCTTGTGGAAGGAAATAAATAAAGAAGAGATGTTGTCATAGTATGCCATTTTTAGTGACTAGTTTGTCGTTTTTGCTCCGTTTCTCGTTTGCTCGTAGGACTCATCAATAATGATCATTCTTTGACTTTTTCACTTTTGTACTTCTTAAACGAATTTTTTTTGTGGACGGTGGGGTAGCAGGGCTTTTTTGGGGGAGAATTAAACAACCTTTTCATAGTTCGGCTTTTGAAGAGGGTTGTTTCATGGACTTCGGCCTCGGGGAGAGGGGGGGGGGGTCGTATTTCCAAATTTTCCTCGACGGTTCGCTTGACCCTGGGTTTAACATGTGCAAAAGACCCCTCACTATCAGTTAGTTGCTAGCTCGTCCAAAGAAAGGGTTCCGATTTTGCGCGTTCTCAACGGATTTCTTTGCTTTTTTCGCCACCGGGCATTATTCAGCATCTCCACTTCCACCATGAACCCAGTCCAATCTTATCGTAATCCCTCGCTTTAAGTATGGAGAGTATGTAGGATGAACACTCAACAAATCAGGCAACGAAAACTAACGCAATAATTTGCCCTGTTTTCAATGTTTTCTGTGAACAATGTTCGCTAAAGTACAGAACTACTTTATTAAGGGCACGCTGTGAGCAATGAACACAATGTATGGAGTTGCTCGAAAACAGAATCCGGGCAGATTTTATGAAATTCAATGTAGTAAAGTGTGGGGCAAAAGGATGAAGTCCACTCCACTTCACTTGCCCCCCGAAAGAAAGAACGGCAACTGGAATTGTTACAGCCAAAGTGTTGGTAACTCTCGAGTTGTTGTCCTTCTTTCTGGTAAACGCTAGAGCTAATCAGTGGAGCTGTCATAATGTTGTATTGGAACGTGCCATCCGTAGCCATGTGTGTGTGCTGTCGGATATGTTGATAAGGCTAACAGTCTTCCAGGAGATACAATTCCAAGTTAGCCATGTCTCACCCCATATGAACTAGGGCATATGAGTGAGAGAATGTGATCGAGAGCCCTAAAATGGATTAGTCCTCTTTTCAAAAACACACAACTACAAAGTGAAGCGTTCGGCAACATGTAGCAATATTAAAGGCAAGATTTGATATAAAATAGGTGTGCATTCAGTTATGAAGCTAGAGGTGGGAGGTGGTCTGGAAAAGAGAAGGAAAGCAAACGAAACCACCGATTACGCCCCGCACAGGGACCTCCCCTATTTCAGCCGCATTCCACCAGGGTCAACCGTTACGTTGGACCGATATTGGAGCGACGTTGGACCGATGCCGTGCGTACGTTCACTCTCGGCATTACTCTCGTCGTCGCGTTGGACTTTGTCCAACGGACGGTTGACCCTGCATTCCACCTTGGGATAGAGAAGGGGCGCGTTGGACGAGTTTTAGGAACCTAATTCTAGTTGCTCCAGGGGGTGCTGCTTGAGGAAGGTGTGGTTGTGAATGGGACGAGCTCCTTGCGCCTTTGTCACGCACTTTCAAGCGGCTAAAGCGAATAAACCCTTGATCGCCTCTCTACCCCCTCGGAATGGTACAGGCGAACGCCCCTATCCCGTAACGTGCCTTTAAAGGCAAGAATCAGGATTAAATTGATGGGGTGATTCCACTCAAATGTGAAAGTAGGGATGGGAGGTGGACCGCCAGTGGAGAAAAAAGGAAAGAAAATCCTGAAATACACAGGAAATACGAGCATTTTGCTCTATGCTGTGGAGAAGTTCAAAAGACAGGCAGGGAGATGAGAGATAATGTGAGCGCGGAGAGCGGTAGAGAAGTCCGAGAAGAGAGAGCATAGCAGATCAACGCGTGGCGACGCAGACAAGATATCGAACGGTGGGCGGACCATGTTAAGTTTGGTGGAGTCTGTTAGAAGTCCATGGCGCCTAGGGTCCTAGTTTCGATGTAGAAAGGTGGCGCTACCTTTGCACTTGCGTACCCAGCACTTCTAGCCATGGTAAGGGCTTCTTAGGTGGGTCTGAGCCCGAACTTTGCCTTTAACGTCATATTCGTAATCATAACTCCAAATAATCCCTATACCGAAGTTTACACCAAATTTGGTGAAAACAGGGTCGTGACAAGGTGGCGCCAACTGGCGCCAGATGGCGCCACCGCAAAAATGAAAGTCATTTTCGTGATCAGGGCATCGAATTACCTCTATAGGCAAATTTACGGTAGTTTCTAAGGTGTACAAAATTACACTGCACGAGCGGAGGTGTTTTCCTTACAGGATACGCCACGCATCGAGAGTTCTCGTAGGGTAAATGGAGGAAGATATTAGAGTGCGTGGTGACATTGCCATTTTCAGAAAATATTCTGATTTCTAGGACTTATCAGTGCTTTCACCCATTTGTGATAAGCACATCTTTGAGCTGGAATCTTGAAATGTTCGCAACTGTTGAACCAGGGGGAGTAATGCTCAGACAAATGAAATGCAAAAGTCCTCTCGACAAGATGGCCTTTCTGCTTTGTGTTGCGTAGGTACAAAAATCCGTTCCGAATGTTCAGCCACACAGATGCAGCAGTGAATTATTCAGAAGCTTGACTTTTTCAAAATACCTCAGAAATTTCCAATTTTACGACTCCCTCAATGAATGTATGGGATAATTTACACTCTTAACGACTTCGCATTGGCTCCGCATGATCCTTGTGAAATCGGTGTGAAAAGCCGTGTGGCAAAAATTTTGAACGCGATATCATGTATTTCAATTGTATATTGGGTTGTCTCATAATTCCTGTCTCAATTTCGACACTTTTGTTTATTCAAGTTTTATCTCTTCTAGGAAACAACTGATCAATAGCATAACCACCATCATGGTCACTGATATGCGTGCATTTGCTAGGGAACGTTTGGAAGCTTCCGCCAGAATGAAGGAAGCTGGGGGTTGAAGAATTTGGAAATCGAAAAGGGTCGTCGTATTTCTTGAATTTTTTCTCTGGCATATGCTATTCAAAGCGCAGGGGAGGCGATAGTCCGATAGAGCGATGCCAATGCTATATGGTGGATGAGGTATCGTGGCCCTGGCTATCTCCCTCAGAACGTGGTGAGTTGGCATTGCAATGTGAGGTCTGGGGTACATTTGGAGAAAGGAGATCTGAGACGTTTCTGACGATTCCCTCGCAATACCGAAGCCAGCCTAGAGGGCTATTCCGCGCTGACTTTAGCAATGCTTGTCTTCATGTTATAGCGAATACCAAATCGAGAGTAATATTCTCAGAAACGGAGTTCGGGCTTTGGTTGAGCTGGTGCTTCCTGGCTGCGAGGTAGCCATCAGACGTGCCGCATGTTGTTGTCGCAGTGGACTCATGACTCATTTCCACTGGTGACCGATTAGGGAAGGCTCTGCTTTTGCCGTCCCAGAATGGATTTTCCCCAGATGGTCAGGCGTGCTTCCCGCTCATGGTCGGCCGGACCATAAGGTTTCCATCAAAACTTCATTCTGCAGCAGTCCTTGCCATACTGATGGCGTGTGCTGGTGCATCGGCTGCGCTCAGGTATCTGCTACAATACCCTGGTAGCAACGTCCGGAGGCACTCCCAATTTAGGGTGCAAGGGGCGCTCATCAAAAATGACCGCAGGCCCAGTATGAGGTTGAAGTTCATAGCTCGTTTCGTCTTTGCCGTTGCGATTGGACCACTAGCTCAGTACCCTATCAGTAGCAGAGACTGAGTCAAACACAGCGCTGATCTTCTCTGTTGTCCTCCTTGCAACAGAGTTCATTTGAGGATCGTAAAGCATAATCATTCATTATTGTCACTGACTATTTTGGTTCTACTGTGCGTACCAAGAGTAAGGGACACCCTGGATACATTTTGATCTATGTATTAACAGGGCGAATGTGGCCACAGTGATCAAGTGGCCGCGCTCTCCCGACCACGCACGAGCGGTCCGGTGAATCAACTTCCTGCGGCCGCGTCGAGCGCCCCGGCGCCAACCAAGCCCTCCATCCCTCCGGGGTCGGTTAATTTGGTACCAGACTTGTCTGGGAGGATAAAAAACACTGACTTGAACATCGGCTGGCCCCCGCAAGTCATTGTATAGGCCACATCGCATTCAAATGCCACTGCGAATGTACAAATGGAAGTAGAATGCGTGCCGCATCCCAAAACGGGATTGATCAACGGCAAATGCTTTATCCTTTATCCTTTAACTATTAACACATTGACTGGAATTGGATATAAACTGTAGAGCGTAAGTGCTATATAGTCTCACAAGTCATATGGCGCATGCCGAAGTGGGCACCTCTCCATATATTCCTGGCGGCCGGGCCTATACAGTCTTGGAGCGAAAAAGACGAGTGGTCAAAGAGCGAAGGGGCTTTATGGGTGCGGGCAAGCCCAAGGGGGTAGTCGTTACTGAGCCAGGGATGAAGTTTACTGTTCAAATGTAGTAGTGTTCTTAAATTACACGGGCGAATTCTCAGATGACAACACAAAGGTGACTGCCCCCTCCCGAAGAAGAATCCTGTGGGAAACTGAAGAAGAAGATTTTGTGAAACAGAGTGTTATCGCACAGGAGTCCTGATATTCGCTTCAAGGAGACCCATTGTTTTATGCGCAAAGAGCAATATCTGCAGGTCCAATATTGGCTCGCTTGTGCGAGCAGCAGTGGATGGTGGATCACACGTCAAACGCAACAGCATCGTGGATGCTAAGTTTTGCAAAACAGGACGAGAAAATGGACCCATCAGTACAGAGTACCAGAGAGCTGCAGTTGCAAAACCATTTATCAGAATTACAAGGCACGCAATCCCAGTCTGGACAGTGGCGGAGTGACCGCGTACGGATGATCCCTCTGAACCTCCAACAGTATCTGGTGTTCCTCCGAAACCCGCGCATTGGCAGGAACATTTTGCCAGGTGTCGGGACACTGGCGGTTTACCACTGATTTGAATAATCGCGTTTTCTTCTCAGTCAAGATCAAAGTGGATGTAAGTGGTGATTTTAGACTTATCCGCATGTGGCGAGAATAAAGACATGTAATGCACCCGCGACCATCGTCCAACATGTTTTTCTGATAGTCCGTTCGCCTATGCGGTGGGAGTCGTGCAAGCATGCAAGGGCGTTCTATAACCCTCTCAACCTCGCTGCTCGCGAAGTAACTTTCTGATCACGAGGTGTTATGTGACGCCGTTCTCCACTATGTACATACTTTTCAAAAGGATAGCCTTTGACCTGCTAACTTCCAAATCGCAATGGGGGAAACAAGGCGTGAGAGCATCGAGCAAATCGCAGCGTGAAGAACTTTCGGGAAAAGCCGAAGGCTTCACCGCGAAATGTGTGAAATGGCTGCTTCGCTTCCCTCGCAATCCACATCCCTATATAGAGGGCACGTGTAGCTTTGCCAATCAGAGAAGAGATATTGTAGACGCAATACTCCATGCGCTTAACAACAATAGTCCAGCAGCTTGCCAACGGCGTTTTCAAAACGAATGGAATCGCTTTCGCAATGAGAATCTCTTCAGCCTCACTTCTGTGGCCAGACCCCAGGATCGACGTAGGCAGAGCATACTTTGCGGTCCGAGCGGTCATGCACCTATCCGAGAAACCGGCCTTTCTTCTTTATTTATGAATGTCTAAATGCATAGTTGGCAGTAAAATCAAACATCGACGCGCTTCGACAGTGGTTAATATTCTGAAGAAAGTGCTATGTTCTAGGTCGCCCTGATTGCCCGCCCAATTTCTTGTTTAAGCGAACTCTCTGTCACTGCACCGCAGACACCTAACTTCATATATGCCAAATTTGATCGAACCCTTATTAGCTGACAGTGGCGATAATCATGGTGAGTTAACTTTCGTCCTTAAGTTTTTGCATCATTAGTCGTATTTTTCGATCCATAGTTATGGGCTCGCTCTTGCTGAGAAACTACAGTTGACGGGACTGTTGGAAGCATCCTTCCAAAAATATTAAGGTATTTGCAAATATGACTATTCTCCCTGCAGAACGAAATTTGAATTGATATAGGAAATGACACCAAGGAATTTATGAAGCACAATCCCAACAAACTCATTCAATGCAATCCCCCATGATGCTTGAGCTCTGGCTTCCAACATAGGGGGCACATAAAAATAAAATACTTGTCCACAATTCCAAACCAATATATCTACTTGGCTACATTTGTAGAACCGAATGGTCTCAAGTTAAAATGAAAGCCCTGTATGTTGGAGAGCACATCTCAGTTCATAAATTAAACTCCATGTTGTCCGTCAAGGTGGACGAAATCGGAAAAATTAGCACTGAAAACATTGTACCGGTCCCCATCGGTGTGCTCAATGGGGTTGTGGACGGACCTCAATAACTCCAATTACACCTGTTTTTGAAAAGTGAGTTCCCGCAAGAGGGTCTGCATGTTATAAGCTAAAGTTCTTGGAAACTATCCAACCGCATGAATACGATTGAATATAAAGAATGGTTAGAACCATTGCTGTAAGTTCCTCGTGAGCTCCAGACTAAAGATGGCAGATGACGTCCATATCCTGAAGAACGTGGTGGCCGACCTCTGAAAGAGCGCTTTGCATGCTGCTAAAAGCAACATTTGAGCAACATTTTGCAGAAGAACCTCCGTCAGTGACGACAATTTCTGCGCTGAGATGCGACATAGTCAAGACGTCTTTTTTTATTGGCCTCCCCCCTGTGGCATCGCCCTGGATATAAGCAGAAGCTATCTGCGCGCGCACGGCTTTTACCACGGCAAGTGTCTCGGCGACACAAATACCGACCGCAAAGTGGATATCTGACTGGTAAGAGCTTCTAGAAGCATCGCAAAATGGAAGCAAATGCAATGCCCCTAATAATTTAAGGTTTAAAGCAGAGACGCCGCGGTCAAAAAGGAGCGTGGGAGTAATCCTGCTCGCATGAAAGCGACTGTGAGGAAGAACCTTGTAAAATGGGCTAACCATCTGACCACCCTAAGTGCCCTTTTAAAACAGCTTCAGCTTAGCTCAAATGACTAACAATTCCTGACATCATTGCACGGCTTCCTTCATATGGTCGCTGGTAGTGGCGTAGAGCGCGCATTGATCTTATCACTTAAGAAATGTAGTATTCCAGGTAGGCCACGATAAAGAGCCGCAAAACTCGATCGCTAGACATGATATTAAGTCGTGACTTGGCAACCTATAATTTTTACCGGCGGACAATAGCAAATATTGTCGAAAAGAGAACCATCCGCGAGCAGGGCAGAAAGCAACCGAGAAATTCCGCGCTCCTCTTTCAAAAAAATGATTCCCCTTTGCTCAGGACTTGCTGTTTTTGCTCCAGTACAAGTTGTCGCATCCAGCCCATTCTCCTCCATTTAACTTTATTTTTTGTTTCCATCATTCGCTTATTGAAGAGTCTTCAAAAAAACTGACTCAACATTTATGTGGCACATACACCTCTTCCAAATTTTGATGAGTGCGCTCGCAGTACGACGGTAGTAAAGTCCCCTAAACAGCCAGCTATACATTTGGCCAATAGGTCGCGTTGACGTCGCCTTCGTCCGCACCTAAAAAGCATTGGGAAAGGCGGGAAACTCGCGCTGACCTGCCGCAATGGGCGAGGTCTAGGCAACATCTTAAGTGGCCAATGTATAAGGTGGCACTTTGCCTAGACGGCGAACCTGGCAGAGAAAGGAGAAAGTGCATGGAGATTGCAGAGACGCAGAGGGTCATCGTCGAGACCGCAAGACGAAATGTATCCCCGAGTACATTTTAGTCGCCGTCTATCTGCGTCTCTTCAATCCCATGCACTTCCCCTTTTTCTGCTAGTCTTGCATTGGTCGTATTGAGCGTCTCTGCGTCCCTGCAGTGCGGAACGCAGGGAAGAAGGGGGTTCGTGGAAGGTGTTAGTGTCGGGCGCAAAGCCGCACTGGAGCTATCAGATTTGAACAATTTTCTGCAATAAGTAATCAACGGTCCCCCAGCGTTTCCGCTCACACTCTCGCATCACCTCTCACTCTCCTCTACGCTCTCGCCGGCTGACCTCTCGTAAAATCATTCTAGGACATTATCTCCTAGATTACAAACTACGTCGATTGGCGCAGTGGGTTCGTTCCTTGTTGACATTGGATCGCTCGCGGGATCAATTCTCCATGATACTGGATGTTTTGCAACCCTCATAGGATCCTACCTTGCTTTCTACAATTCTTTCGAAGTAACACAGCAATGCTTTGTGGTGCAGTGGCAAACGTCGCGCTCATGGGCGCTGCACTACATGGTTCAAGTCCATGGCGACGCGACTTTTGCTAGGAATGTAGTGAAGCTCGCCATTCAGAGCGGGGTCATCTGGCTGTCTCGCCTTTCATTATTCACATTTACGGCCGTAGTTCATCATCTTCAACTCCCACTCTATTGCACTTTACTACCGTCCCACGAACAAATAGTATCAACATGCGATTGCCCCCCCCCCCCGCAACCCCCAAATGGGGAAAAAAATGTGACCAAAGTTTTCTTTCGACAAACTGCAGGATAGCCAATTACAGAATCGCCTCCTACTCAGCATCTTTACGATTTTGATAAAATTGAAGCGTTTAGAACAGCTTTTATTTGATTTCATTGGCAACCAATACTTCTTTTAACAGTAGTAGGTGCTGGCCAATTCAGAACGTTTTATTTCACACCATATTACGTCGAAGTTCTCTGATTGGGAACGTGGCTGTTAGCCTCATTCCTTCCTCCAGCAGCCTCAACACAAAAATTTGAGGTAACCAGGCCAAAGCCACACTCCTCTCACCACTGCTGGTTCAGAGACAAATTATCCAAGCCAACTGCTAAATACAGATCTGAACAAATTCTCCCGTAACAGAGAAAGAACCTCCTCAAGTTCTGCACCCTTTATTGATCAGGAAAAAATCACCGTCGAGATGAATATTGGCCTATTGTGTAATGTGCGTGGCAGGTATCAGCGCAAATCTCTCCATACATATCTTTCTTGCTTCGCGTGATTTCTGCTTGCCACTCGTTTGACCCCTGTCTTCGGCGGGCATTGACCACACAATTTTGGCAAGCACCCATGCCACAGCATATCGTTGACCAAGCACTCCTCCAGTGCCACACCACCACTGGACAGAGAATGCAATACATTCAACAGCCCAGCTCCCCTCGCCCCCGTTTTTTCTATCAGCTTTGAGTACATAGACGATGCAAGCGCGAAGCATAGTTTTGGTGCACATTTTACTTAAGCCAGAGTAGTAACGACATAAATTCAATGAAGTGCTTCCAAGGTGGCGTAAAATTAGAATAAGAAAAAAAGGAGCGACTTTTCTAATCATACAATTCATTAGGCGAATATGGTATGGTCAAGAAAGGGTTGCTCGCTTTTCTCGATCTTCTGCGCAAAGACGGTAAGCCTATTCTTGATGCGAAGTGCGGTATTTCCACTTGCAACAATCGAACAAGCAACATTCGACACAAAAAAGTTCTCGCGATATGGCAATTCTGCACCGAAGGGCGATACCGAAGTTCTTCAATGTGACATGACGTCGTTGTACCCGCTTGAGCGCGTTGCGAGACCGATGAGGTTTGACAAGTGCGATGGAACACCGCTGGGAAAGGAAACCCACTCAATTTACTTAGGAATGTAAGGTGTACGCGAGAGAGGAAAAAACATGAGAAACAACCACCGAAAAACCCGCCAAGAAAATGGACCCTTTCGTTGCCCAGGATTTGAGCCTGATTGTCTATCACTGCCCCCCGGGTGCGAGACGATGACATGATGGGCGCAGAGCGAGCCGTCGGCATGAAAAGGACCGCATCACACCCGCTGTGTCCCCGTCGTCAACTTTACGCTCTCGTCACCGAAGTTATACGAAGGCGCCAGTATAGACTTGTGGCGAGTGATCAGATGATCGGTGGGCGTGCACTGGTGCACCGCACCACCGCGCCAAGATTGAGCCTTAATAGGTCGCCGAGGTCAACTCCTTCGGTGCCAATTGCGCTTCAGTCCGCACCCTTAGGAGGTCCGCGGGTCCCTCAACTAGGTGAATTACTCCTTCTTCGACCTTCATTCTAATCGTGAATTCGTCTTTAAGTTGAGGCCCATGGAAAGAATATTATTATTGGCCACGTCTGGGTATTACTTAAAAACAATGCAGAAATTTTCTAAAAATTATTTTGGGTCGAATGAACCGGACGTATGAGCTATATGCTATAATCATTGAAACTAGTATCGGAAGCAAATGCATTAATTATTGGCGATAGCTGCTGCCAACAACGTTACTGATTTACAACGTTTTGCGCTTCGCCCGCTAAATCGCGCGCGATCCATAGCGGCACGGTGTTAGACCCTCCACAGTTTCACTGAAGCTCATCGAGAATACGCGTGATAACGTCTGAGCTGAACTGGTATATTGATCACAACTGTAAACATCCAGCATTTTTCCTTGAATTAAGATAATTTAGCGGTGAATAGGATTGCTGCCAGTCTCAAAATCAACGAAATACAGTCGATATCTCGAAGTCAGATTAGGCGTGGCTATGGGTTTGACGTGGCCGTAGTCGCACTTGATAGGAGCCGTATTGAAGGCTGTTTCTAACATACTTCGTTGGATATCAGTAAAGCATGCTGGGAGTATCTTATCAGCGCCACCTCTATCAAGTGCGGCAACCACCACGTCAAACCCAGAGCCACGCCTAATCCGACTTCCGAGATATCGAGTATATGTCTATTTACAAAAGTGAGGAGCTAATGCTTTTAAAATACATTCATTTACATTCATCATTATTTAGAACCACGAAAGGATTAGCGGTTTAATGAGTTTGGGTTTTCTTAATAGTCAGAAATGAAACTTATCATTGCTGAAGACTTGTTTTTTAAATTTATGCAGTCGAATTCTATTAAGTAAGAGCTATTGATATATATGGAAATATATCGAAATAATGTGCACAGTACCTTTGTTTGTACTACTACGACTTACTACAATTTGTAAGTAGGAACGCTCTAGTGTCAACGCTGCGTAACGGAATTGACGACTTTTGCTTTCTGACGCGCCTTATCAGCCCTTATCAATCGTTATCAGTTTCTGGCACCCACCAACAATGTCCCCGTCCCACCCCACATAACACTTGTAAGTATGGTTGCTCTGGTGTCAACGCGAGCCAGGCAACGGAATCGACGACTTCAGCGTTCTGGCGCGCCTTATCGGCCCTTATCAATCGTTATCAGTTTCTGGCACCCACCAACAATGTCCCCGTCCCACCCCACATAACACTTGTAAGTATGGTTGCTCTGGTGTCAACGCGAGCCAGGCAACGGAATCGACGACTTTTGCGTTCTAGCGCATCTTATCAGCCATTATCAGTTGCTATCGCTTCCAATCATGTACCACCAATGTCCCGGGACCGCCCACATAAAGACTTGTAAGTATAGACGCTCTCTTACCAATATGAACGGCAAAACGAAATTGGCGATGCTCGCTTTCTAGCCCCTCTTATCAGCTATTATCAGTCGTTATCAGTTCCTATCACGTACCACTTGTGTCCCCATCCCACCCCCTATAACATATGTAAGAACCACTGCGCTATCGTTACTGTGACTCGAGCTATGAATTTCCGGTCAAACATACACACACACACCAACAGACACACGCTAGCCGCTTATACAGGGGGGCCAAAAAAAAAAGACATTTTGCCTATGTCGGACTTCGGCTCTTTTTTCTTCGCAGAGATTGCTGTCGTTGACGGGAGTTCCTCAGCAGAGTATTCCCTAAGTGTTCCCTCTATAAGTGTACGCAGGCTCTCCTTCACTGCCCTCACCGTCTTCAGAATATGACGTCATCTGTCACCGTCGTCAGGCTCAAAGGAGGTCTACCGTAAGAGCTTCAGCCTGAAGCTCTTACGCAATTTCGTGAATCGATTTAATGTTGGATAGTTTTCTAGAGGCATTAGCTACCACTGTGCAAATCCCCTCGGAACTAGCTTTCCAGTAAGGGTCGTTATGGTACACGATCCTTCGAAGACCCCATTGAGATCGACCAGTGCACCATGTTTCCAGGGCTAATTCTTCTGATGCCGTCCACGTACGTGGCCACTATGAAGATTTTCTTATAGAATGGAATGCACTCTTTAATAATAAGTTGGAACCGTTCGGTCTGAGTTGAGTAAAATGTGCTTAAATCCATCTGGAAGTGGAGGCAAAATGTCTTTTTTTTTTTGCCCCCCCCCTATACTCGAGATCCGTAAGTTGGGGTAGGCGTGTCACCGGAAGTGACGTGTACTTGATAGAATCTATGTGGATAAGGTGCTTTCCAATATATATCGCGAGATATCAGCAAAGCATGCTGGCAGCGACTTACCTACGCAACCTCTATCAAGTCCACGTCACTTCCGGTGACACGCCTACCCCAACTTACGGATCTCGACTGTAATATAATGTATTGTATGTTTGAGGAAGATCTTCGAACTTCTGTTATAGCTTCGTAGCCACTGGTCATACAGTCTACTTTAGTTTTCGGGATGTTTCGGAACGAAATGTTCTCATTCTGTTTCGGCATTGTTTCAGGCGTCTCTGCTCTTAGAAAGGTAGTGTCTTCTATCACTGACGCAAACATTGTTAACATTTCAGTGTTCGCGAGTTCCAAAAATTCAGAACGGAGCTCTACGGTCACACTTGAACTTGAGTAAGCAGATAGGAATCACATTTTGGCGTTACTCTTATTTCTGGAAATTCTTTTATTCATCAAAATTTCCATACCGCGGGACAGTCACTTGATGGGTGCTGTTTTTTGAAGACTGCAGTGATGAATGCTCCGGGAAACAGTTTTTGTCATTGGCAATTATTTTAATTCGAGTTCCAAAACGGTGACAATCCAGAAGGCTTCGCTCGCAATATAGCCTCTTACTGTTGTGTTCAGACCTGGTATTCCGAACATAGTGGCGAAGTGGATACCCTCCGGTGCAGTGCCACATACAAAAGCGCACCTTCGTCGCACCGCTGACCATTCCCACTAACATGCTCTTCTAATTTGTGAAGCGGTTGGCTTCAAATGAAGCCTTGGAGGAAAAGCGAGCGAAACTTGACACTATTTTCAATGAAGTGGTATCATATCATGAAACGCTTAGCAGATCAACTGAGGAACGCGCAGAGTATATAGAAATCGTTAACTCATTGCAGCACGCGTGCATCGCCGGTCTGCACGTCGGAACTCTCACATGTGACACTTGCCCCGTTATAATATTTTTAACATTACATCTGGACTAGAGTTCTAATTATTCTCTATACTGATTACAATTCCACCTAGTAGTAGCTCTTAATTCACTAAACATCAGTCGGTGCAGTGTGTCTTCTGTTGCGGTATGCACTTGCACCCGCAACGTCCTTCTTGTTTTGGTCACCGCCTGTCAGTGGGAGTGGCTTTCCCCTCGCTCGGACCGGCAGTTAAGGTTTACCGACAGCTGGAGCGCCGTCCACGAGGGCCGATCCCGCTGACAAGCGAGCGCCGATCGGTCTGTACCCTTATTTCACTTAATTCCGTTGTAATCACCGATTGATCACTTCATTATATAAACCAGAAGTTTGGTGTGTCGGTTTGTTTGTGTGTATGCACGTCTGTCTGTCCGTCCGCAAAATGAAGTGAGTGATAAGGCGGCCAATGGAGTAAACAGGCCGCTAACAAATCTGGGTAGCTCGCAGGGCTTGCCCTATCACTGTTTTGCAATGGCATCGTTGTGATAACAGAACAGTGGCTATATAAACACCTACTCAGCACTCTCTTGGTTATTCACACTGTGCAACACTGGCGGTAGAGCAGTGGAGAGGGGAGAGGAGGAAATGGAGAAGAGGTGGAGGAAATCTCTTTAAAGTGTGGAAGGCGTCAAGATTATGCAGTGAAGAAAGGTTCCGGTAGCTCTCGGGGGACGTCGTACATGTGGCTTGCCGTGGGCCGGAAATCACGCGACAAATTCGAGCGAGGTTTAGGCATTTACTGCTTCAGGCGCCTGTGTATTCTTCAGTTAGTTTCCTTTCTTTCCTTTTCCTTTCGTTTTAATTTTCTTCAATCCTTCTTGATTTTTTCTTTACTTTATTATACTACCTGTGTTAGATATATTTAACGAACGTACACCCAGTCAACTACAATATCCGACAAGTTTTTGATTAGGCTACAATCTCCAATTTGAGTTTGCTAATCGAAAAGTATCCCTACTATCCTACTTACTATAAAGCGCTTCGTCTGTCGTGTGTCGTGTGTCGTGTGTCGTGTGTCGTGTGTCGTGTGTCGTTCTGTATGTCTGTCACGAAATTCCCTAGCTCCTCGGGATCCACCTGGAGGGACCGGGTCAAGTGTGGGATGGGTGGGCAGGGTCTCACGTAATACAAAACACACATCAGCTAAGCGGAGCCCCGCCCACAGAGGGCGTGGCGTGCGTCGAAATGAACTGTACCGAAGACCAAGATTTCGATTTCAGTGACAAAACGACCTCGAAACTGGGCCAAAAAGTGGGTAAAGGTGTGCATTGGTAAGTCACATCGAATTAGGGAGACCCACCCCCGGTGGGCGGGGCGTTCTCTAAAAAAGCAGTGCTTTATGAAAAATTTCATAACTCGGTTGGGAGAAAGCCTACAGAGCAGAAAACAATTTGGTGTAAGGGAGCAATGTCTAAGGTGTTTCCTGCATACATGACGTGGGCGGAGGCCCGCCCAGAATGGGCGGGGCGCGCTCTGAAGTGTACAGCATTTTCTACAAGCCCTCATAATTCGGGTCGGGGAAGTCCTAAAGAGCCGGAAAAAGGTGGATAGAGGTGTATGGAGGAGTGGAGGCCAGCTGTCAATGGTGGGCGGGGCTTGACCAAAGTGGGCGGAGTTTGCGACGAAAATTCATAACTCGGCTCCATGAAGCTCCGGAGGCCGGGAAAAGGTGGATGGAGGTGGGTGGAGGAGTGGAGGCCAGCTGTCATCGGTGGGCGGGGCTTGACCAAAGTGGGCGGAGTTTGCGACGAAAATTCATAACTCGGCTCCAAGAAGTCCCGGAGGCCGGGAAAAAGGTGGATGGAGGTGGGTGGAGGAGTGGAGGCCCAGCTGTCATCGGTGGGCGGGGCTTGACCAAAGTGGGCGGAGTTTGCGACGAAAATTCATAACTCGGCTCCAAGAAGTCCCGGAGGCACGGAAAAAGGTGGGTGGAGGTGGGTGGAGGAGTGGAAGCTTAAATACCATTAGTGGGCGGAGCATGCCAAAGTGGGCGGAGTTACCCAGGAAAATTCATAACTTGGTTCCAAGAAGTCCTGGAGAACGGGAAAAAAGTGGATATAGGTCAGCAAAGAAAGAGAAGTTAACTGCTACGGTTGGGTGGAGCGTGCGCTAATATGGGCGGAGTTTGCGCCGAAATTGTAATTCGGCTCCAAGAAGTCCCGGAGGCAGGGAAAAAGGTGGATGGAGGTGGGTGGAGGAGTGGAGCCCAGCTATCACCGGTGAGCGGGGCTTGACCAAAGTGGGCGGAGTTTGCGACGAAAATTCATAACTCGGCTCCAAGAAGTCCTAGAGATAGGGAAAACGGGGTTAGAGGTCGGCGAAAGGAAGGGGGCCAAATGCTATTGGTGGGCGGGGCACGCACCGAAGTAGGCGGAGTTTGCCACGAGATTTATTGTCCGGAAGCAGTCCGGAGACCGAGAAAAAGAGGATAATGGTTGACGAAGAAAAAGAGGTTGAAAGCATCAATTGCGCCGTCAGATCTGTGTATTGCCGTCGCCGCGCCAATGCGGGCGCGCGCCAACTGCTATATAATATATAATTCGCTAAGTATGTCTGTGCGTGTGTATGTGTGTGTACGTGTTTGTCACGAAATTCATAGCTCGAGTCACAGCAACGATAGCGCAGTGGTTCTTACATATGTTATAGGGGGTGGGATGGGGACACAAGTGGTACGTGATAGGAACTGATAACGACTGATAATAGCTGATAAGAGGGGCTAGAAAGCGAGCATCGCCAATTTCGTTTTGTCGTTCATATTGGTACTAGAGCGTCTATACTTACAAGTGTTATGTAGGGTGGTCCCGGAACAATGGTGGTACATGAAAGGAAGCGTCATACTGTACATAGTGTGATAAGGGGGGTAACGGAACATCTGTTCGTTCGATGATTGAAAGTGATCAGCTGAGAAAGGCTGATAAGTCGCGTTAGAACGCGAAAGTCCTTAATTCCGCTACGCAGCTTTTGTTGACACTGGAGCATCCATACTCGCAATCATGTGGGGGTGGGACGCGAACATTGTTGGTGGGTGATTGAGCAGTGACTTGCCGCTTGATAAGGCTGATAAAGCGTCCATCCCTTATCAAAGTGTTATGCTGGCGGGTGGTGCCCGGTAACCACTTGGTGGTACATGACTGAAAAGTGGATTGGCAACTAATAGGGCTGATAAGGCGCGTCAACTACACAAAAGTTTGTCAATTCCGTGCAGCGGAAGCTTGCCCCCCACTTACAAATTTCTATTTTGTAGTGGTACGTGCACATTGTATCATTGTATGACCAGCTTACTTAATAGCAGTCGATTGCATAAACTCAATCAAGTCTTCAGCAAATGATAACTTTCATTTCTATCAAGAAAGCCCAAACTCATTAAACCGCTAATCCTTTCGGGGTTCTAAATAATGGTGAATGTAAATAAATGATAAGGACCCGGCTACTACGGCCCACGATCTAGCAATCTGCAGCACATTCTTCGCGAAAAGGGAGACTCAGAAGGTCACCTACAGCAGTGGAGGGAGACAACGGAAATCGACCATGTACTGGTAAAGAAGATCATCCCTCAAAACTGTGAAGGAGTCAAGGTACTCCCCGGCGAGGAGCTGGCCCTCAGTCACAGTGCCCCTGCCTGGCAGAATAGCGCATTGAACTTCGCCAAGAAGAACGCGGTAAAGGATCGCAGAGGAGAATCCGGTTGGTCGATGTCTGCAGCCGAGCAGACAGAGCGCCCTGCAGGACGAAGCACACACGAAGTTGGCCCAGACCTTAGTGGCCTAAGTGGAGCGCGAGACATTGGCGCACAGAGTGCAGGCTGATACCCGCCCGAGTGGTTCTTAGCAACGAGGAGGTCCAGCGAGTCGTGAAACAGAAGAAGGAAGCATACAAGCGCTGGCAGAAGACCCGGAGCCCGGAAGACCTCGCTGCCTACAAGAGTTGCAAGAGGCTCGCTAAGGCAGCCGTCGCCAAGGCGAAAAACACAGAAATGGACTCGTGTACAGAAGTTAGAGTCGAACTAACAACACTACAAAGCGCTCCTGAACGAGGAGTACCCCCACAAAGACAGCTCGCAAGCAGAGGCGACGGCTGGCCCTATCTCACTATGGACAGAGGATGAGGTATGTCAAGAACTAAGGAAGATGAAGGTTGGAAAGGCGGTGGGTCCAGATGGGGTGCCAATCGAGGCATGGAAGGCGCTCGGAGAGTACGGGATCAGATGGCTTACCCAATTCCTGAACACGGTAACCACCGAAGGAAGGATGCCGGATGCCTGGAGAACAAGCACTATCGTCCCCATCTTCAAGCAGAAGGGTGACGCGATGGACTGCTCCAACTACCGCGGGATCAAGTTGACTGCTCATACAATGAAGCTGTACGAGCGACTGGTCGACTCGAGACTGCGGGAGCTGGTCCCCATCTCCCAGGAACAGTTCGGGTTCATTTCATGCACATTTCATGTCAGTGCTTGCTCCGCCACCCGAAGGCTTCCATGCCTTAATTTGCACCACCCCTCTCGACCCACCGTCTACGACCACCGCCTTTCCAACCTTCATCTTCCCTAAGTTCTTGACGAACCTCATCCTCTGTCCATAGTGAGATAGGGCCAGCCGTCGCCTCTGCTTGCGAGCTGTCTTTGTGGGGAACTCCTCGTTCAGGAGCGCTTTGTAGTACTCCTCCCACCTCCTCCTGACTTCAGTTGGCTTCCTCAGGATGGCACCGTTACTGCTCTTCACGCTCTTCACCACCCTAATGTCTTGGGTAGCCCGATGCCGGGCTTTGGCCAGTCTGAAGACGAACTTTTCTGCGTTTTGGCTCTCCAACTTCTCGTACAAGGCGTCCATTTCCGTGTTCTTCGCCTTGGCTACGGACGGCTTGCCTTAGCGAGCTTCTTGCAGCTCTTGC
>MU870071.1:0-26694 GCA_036418205.1 Ostertagia ostertagi | reverse complement strand
CCAGTTTTGCTCCGCCCGCTATCGCGCGCATCACACGGCAGGCTTTACTGGAGGACCCATGGAATATCAGCATGAGGTACTCCATTAACCACCTCACTATTGAATGTGTTAGACCTTTCCCAGTTTCGCTGAAGTCATCGAGAATACGCGTGATAACGTCTGGAGCTGAACTGGCATATTTATCTCACAACTGTAAACATCCAGCATTCTTCTTGAATTAAGATAATTTAGCGGTGAATAGGATTGCTGTCAGTCTCAAAATGAAAATGAAATATGCCTATTTACATAAGTGAGGAGCTAATGGAGCGTTCATAGTTGGCGATCGTACGTGCGATTAGGCGATTAGGCGATTAGGCGAGTAGGCGAGTAGGCGATTAGGCGAGTAGGCGATTAGGTGATATCTGGATTGTATGCAACACTTTGACAAGATCTGCTTTTACCAACTAGTAGTCTAGTGTATGGGTGAGAAGCTAATATGCATGTGCGCCTCAATTTTGACGACTAAGGAGTGCGCCGTGTGCAAATCGCCTAATCGCCTAATCGCCTACTCGCCTACTCGCCTACAACGCCCTCAGGGCGGAACATACAAGTCGATACGTATGTAGTCTTCACCGCCTAATCGCCTACTCGCCTAATCTATACGTATATTTTTCATTTAGACTAATCGCCTAATCGCCTAATCGCCAACTATGAACGCTCCATTAAGCTTATCATTTATTTACACTCACCATTATTTAGAACCACGAAAGGAACTAGCGGTTCAATGAGTTTTGGCTTCTTGATATTGCATTAGAAATGAAAGTTATCATTTGCTGAAGACTTATTTTAGTTTATGCAATCGCTGCTATTAAGTAAGGTGGTACATTTAAAAAGGCACAACCCAGGCAGAGGTCGTGTGAACTCTTCTCTTCGGTCAGAAGTATAGAACCCTAGGGGACAATCACAAATGTGGCGTTCACGTGCACGGAATTCGACCGACAAGAACGCTTTGGGCTTGCAAAGTAAGCTGCTCGAGCTGCAGCGAACGAGCTCTCTTATCAGGCCGTTGTCTGGTGCTCTCTCATCTGATGCGCTCTCTCGCCCCATACTCTCCTCTTCGCGCTTAGTCTCTCGTTCCTTTAGCACAGCCAATTAGGAAGGTGAGTGAGCCCTCAACCTGAGCGTTTTCGACGGATTCTTTTCCTTTTTTCTTCACTGCCGGCCCACTTGGCACCGATACATTCACATTCGTGTGCAAGAGCCACACCAGTGCGATCCTGGGGCATGCCTTTAAATTAAATGTGTGCGACGTACAATAGTTAGTAAGGATGGGGGTCTAAGTGTTCGCGCAAGCTAGTAACGGCATCGCGACGCTTGCGAATGTTAACCTTATCAGTTGCTATCGCTTCCATCATGTACCACCAATGTCCCGGGACCACCACATAACACTTGTAAGTATAGACGCTCTAGTACCAATATGAACGACAAAACGAAATTGGCGATGCTCGCTTTCTAGCCCCTCTTATCAGCTATTATCAGTCGTTATCAGTTCCTATCACGTACCACTTGTGTCCCATCCCACCCCCTATAACATATGTAAGAACCATGGCGCTATCATTGCTGTGACTCGAGCTATGAATTTCCGGTCAAACACACACACACACACCAACAGACACACGCTAGCCGCTTATATATAGTAGGACCAGATTAGTCCCCCGTCAACCGCCGGGACCTTCCTTTGCGCAAGCTTTCTATCCTCCGCTATGGTCCCTTCCTCCTGTGACACCAACACCTCGTGGAAGTGACGCGTATGCAACACAATGGTGTTTCAAACAGTAGAAGGGACACAATCATGATATGACGGTAGATTTTTCGCTTCCCTTCCTCATCCTCCCTTCCTCTCTCCACTGCCCTCCAGCTGCCACTGCAGCACCATGTGGAATGAACGGAAGTGTGCTAAGCAGGTGTTTATATAGCCCTAAGAGTGTTATCACAACTATCCTGCTACAAAACATTGATATCTCAAATCCTGTAAGCTACCCGATTTGTTAGCGGTTTGTTTATCCCATGAGCTTCCTTCTCACTCACTTCATTTTGCGGACGGACACACATACATACACACACACACACACAGATACACAAACCGACACACAAAGTTAGCGCTTTATAAAATAGAAGGATTACTGATTATATCACTGTTTACTAATACTATTCAGGAATATCGATTGAAGCAGCTACAGATATGTCACTCATAGACAGCCCGGCGTATACTCTGTTGCACAAAGCCTATGTTGACATAGCGCAAGATACGGTGGTGAGCAAAACGGCGTATTGTTTTTTTCTATCTATAATTGCCTACAGTATGTCTGATGGTATGCGTCGCCTGTCACGAAATTCATACGGCGGTCGCGCTGCAGTCATGGAGCGCTGCATTTTCAGTATGATGTAGGGGGTGGTACGGGAACATATTTGGTGGGGGTCAGAAAACGATAGCGACTTAAGATCAGGTCCGTAGTAAAGTGGGCCTCAACTGCTAGGTTTACGTAACGGAGCTGTGGCAACTTTAGGTGTGCTTATAAACGAAGTTCCTAAAATATGCGTGGAGCACCTCTAGAACCCCTCCAAAGATTGTCCACGTTTCCACGCTCTCTATTCCTCGCCAATGGGTGTAAATCACCACATTTGATTGCCAGTGTAGGGCAGTTTACTACCGTTCCTGATGAGAGGGGCCACAAGGCAAATTTCACGAGATTCATAGCGCGCGTCCCAGCACGAGTGGGGCGTTGGTTCCAAGAGTAATGTGAAGGATAGGGCGGGATCATATTTGGTGACAGGGTCAGAATGTGATAACAGCTGATAAGATTCGCTAAGAGGCGCCAGAACGCAAATTTCATGAGATTCAGAGCGCGTCCCAGCAAGCAGTGGACGTTGGTTCCAAAAAGTGATGTAGAGGGTTGAGGACGGAGATCATATTGGTGGAGGGTCAGAAAGTGATAACGGCTGCTAAGGGCCGATAATAACGATATGCGCAAGAATATAGAGGTCACTCAAAACCAGACTTTAGATGAAGCATTTCATTTCAATATTCTTTCATTTGCGTTGTTATCATCAGCCCGAAATACCACTAAACCGCTATGCCCCCGAAGTTCCTAAAATATATGTAGATGTTCGGAAATACGATAACAAGTACTGGGTATCTATATCACTTCATTATATAAACCAGAAGTTTGGTGTGTCGGTTTGTTTGTGTGTATGTGTCTGTCCGTCCGCAAAATGAAGTGAGTGATAAGGCGGCCAATGGAGTAAACAGGCCGCTAACAAATCTGGGTAGCTCGCAGGGCTTGCCCTATCACTGTTTTGCAATGGCATCGTTGTGATAACAGAACAGTGGCTATATAAACACCTACTCAGCACTCTCTTGGTTATTCACACTGTGCAACACTGGCGGTAGAGCAGTGGAGAGGGGAGAGGAGGAAATGGAGAAGAGGTGGAGGAAATCTCTTTAAAGTGGAAGGCGTCAAGATTATGCAGTGAAGAAAGGTTCCGGTAGCTCTCGGGGGACGTCGTACATGTGGCTTGCCGTGGGCCGGAAATCACGCGACAAATTCGAGCGAGGTTTTAGGCATTTACTGCTTCAGGCGCCTGTGTATTCTTCAGTTAGTTTCCTTTCTTTCCTTTTCCTTTCGTTTTAATTTTCTTCCAATCCTTCTTGATTTTTTCTTTACTTTATTATACTACCTGTGTTCGATATTAAATTTGACTCAAGTACACAGTCAACTACAACACCTTAGCTCTTCACTTATGTACAGTCGAAATCTCGGAGTGTGATTGGGCGTGTCACCGGAAATGACGTGGCAGCCACCGCACTTGATAGAAGTTGCGCGGATAAGCTGCTTCCAACACGCTTTGCTGATATTTGGCGGAGTATTTTATCCTCACAACATCTATCAAGTGCGGTGGTGCCACATCGTTTCCGGTGACACGCCCAATCAGACTGCAAGATATCGACTGTAAATAGGCATAGTTCATTTTAATTTTGAGACTGACAGCAATATTATCACATAACTATAGGCCTATCAGCATCACTTCTTTCTTTTGCAGACTATTCGAAAAGATTCTTAAAGGACGAATTCACGATGAAAAAGTGCAAGATGGTCCAGTCGTAACTCTCTCCCGCTTTCTATCCATAAAAAACTGAGGTGCTTCATTTAGGACAACTAACCCAAAAGTACAGTACAGCATAAGTAGTGGTATCCTTGATACAACTTCTTCAATCAAAGATTTGGGTTTCCTCATTGACTCCAAATTGTGCTTTGATCAACATCTGAAGAGCTTGGTTACAAAAGCAGAGCATAGGGTCCACTTGCTTTTCAAATCGATCAAATCCAATGATCCCGAGTTACTCCTAAGAGCCTATAAAATATATGTTCGCTCAGTTTTAGAATATGGCACCTGCATATTCTTTCCCCAAAGTAAAACCTATGTGAACAGACTAGAAAAGATACAGAATAATTTCACCAGAAAGTTATTCCTCAGGGCACTGGGTTTTCTCTACAGTAGCATTCCTCGAGGTTATAAGGAACAAAATACTTGGTCTCGAACCGTTGCAGCTGAAGGATGAGAAGGAATGACATCATCATGGTTTATAACATCATTAACTCAAGAGTTCATTTGGACAGACACGCATTCTATGACTTGGTCCATTCTCGGACTAGGGGTGAGAAGCTCAAGCTTGTATTTCGGCAACCCCACTCTTCGGTTGGGCGCAGGTTTTTCACGTTCCGAGCGGGAATGGAGTATGCTAAAATGAGTAAGGGCCTCCCCGTTCCAGCTTCTTTCTGTCAATTCAAAAAAGCGGTATCTCTCTATCTGAATCAGGGCAAATAAGTTTTGTTGCTTATCATATTACCTCCTTTTTCTGTTCCGTTTTATTGCTGTTATGTCTTAATTTTTCAAGTTTTGTTTTGTGGTCATGGGAACGGCTCCTCGGAGAGTCTGTTTCTTTTGTGCTTCGTGAAGATGTAGCCAGAAAGCTTCTAACTTCTTAATTTATCAACTTTGCCGTTAGTTCCCTGTACGAAAAAATTTCGAGCAGTTCCTTGCAGGTTTGGGCAGTAGTCGTCCATGTATGAACATGGTGCCCGTAATGCAAGTGTCAGGCTTTTTCGCGGCAAACAGGCGTGATATTCGTGTTCAGGAGATCAAACTACCCTTGGAGATAAGTTTCCTACCGAATCTGAGATTTTGACCCAACCCTAAAAAATGAGGTGAGTCAACCATCATATCATCAACCTATCGTTGAACTCTTGGCATGGAAATTGCTCTTCCAACCAAGATTTTGAAAAGAGAAACGTTCAACGGCTCACATTCCCGCATAACGGAAATGATTTACATGACTCTGCATCAAAATTCAGGGAAGGTGCTTTTCCAGTTAGTTTTCGATTCATACCTTCTCTCGTTTGACTGTATGTTGACTGCCCTTTCTCGAGTGTAGGTCAAAATCTCAGATTCAGCTGGAAACTTGTAACCAGGGGAAATTCGGTCTCCTGAACACGAATATCATACTCGTTTACCGCAAAAACACCTTATCAGTGGGCTATGAGCGTCGTTTTCAGTCATGGCAAATATTAATTAAAAATAGCTTTCAACCTGCGCAGAGGTGCTCCCTAACTCCTTACACAGGCAGAGGGATAACGTAATAAAGACTTTAAATTGGTCTGTTTTCAAAAAGGCAAAACAGCAAACCACGAGAGACCGATCCCATGACCTCTCGCCTACAAGCCTGGAGCGTTACCACTTACGCCACGTCAACCACGACGGCGCCTTCCCGCTTGGCTTATAGTGGCGACTCCAATGATAGCGCTCATATACTGCGTTTAAGTACAGTGTTGAGGGGAAAACTTCCGTAACTCCGTTCAGAGCACCGTTTAGCAGATAAGAAAAGCGGTTTCTAGCTTATCGTCTCAAGACGAATGCGTAGGTATACACCTCATTGCAAATGGCCGAGACCGGCCTGGTGACCTTTCCTCGTAAGCAACAGCAGTGTTTAGTGGTGAACCTAACGCTTTATCGGCTTTCCTACTTCACTGGCCTTCCGTTTCATGCGCGCGGTAGCGTGCGGAGCAAAACTGGTCTTTATAGAAGAGGCATGGAATGAGACATTCTTGACAGTTGCTTTCGAGCAATGTTTTGTCTTGCAATGGTGACGCCTTGAGGCATAGCTTTTTTCTGGCTTTTGACTATGTTTGTTAGCGGCCTTGTCGAATTGATTGGGCCGTACCATATCTCGTACCACTTTAACATTTTTCGTGAAAGTTGCAGCTGGCTGTGTCTACCAATCTCAGCGTATTTTATACGCTCGCGGAGACCTTGACAACTCGCAGTTCTCTGCCCATTCATAGTGAGTTGAACTACTGTTTTCGCAGCACTGCTAAAGCCGCGTTGAGTGTTTCGAAGAAAAAACCCAAGCGAAACTTCTTGAAAAAAAGACGCCAAGAAGTGGGAGTCATAGCACTGATACGAGACGTAACAACCAAGGCTTCCAAATATTAGCGGAATAACCGGTACAACTTCGAACAAGTAATTCTGGTGCACCGTGAAGAATAGGCACATCCCCATGCCATTCAGAAACGTGATGGCATTTGAACGTAATTGGCCCAAATAATGGTCGGTGGAGATCAGCTATCCACTAGCCACGCTACCGTAAATTTCAGAGGATTCGAAGAATCAAACTACAAACAGGGTGGGGCAAAATACTGGTGTATAAATCTTATCAGCATACTGCGAGGGAAGTTGTTGTGCCCGTATCTAGACAGAACGTGCCACCCCACAAAATGCGCGGCTAGGGCGCCGATCGTTAAGGACTTGCAACCACCGCAAGTCTCCCTACCTATCGCGATTGATATGGAGATCAACGCGCTCTCTCGAACAGTGTGCTTTGTTGCGTGTTCTGTCTTCTATACAGGGTAACCCTACGATGCTACAAGTATTAGGTTGGAAAGAAAGTCCTGCAACACTTTTTCAAATTTTTGATTTTAATTTTATCTTTTTTGTTTACAACTCCTGACCGGTCTTATATCTACCATGAGTGTCCACCACTTGTCTTCCAACGCTCAGAAAATTTTCTTGATGCTCCTTTGCCAAAAACCCAGCGGAGTGCGGGTCGAGAAAGGAGGCGACCTCACTTTCGAGTTGGAGTTGATCGTCTAATTATTTCGTTATCAAGATGATGATTAAAGGTCCAGGATAGGTGGCAGTCATTTATAGCTCGACCAGGGGAATACGCTAAGAGAGGTAAGAAATCTTGCCGCAACTCCAGAATTTCTTACCGGGCTCATTTCGGATCATGGTGATTCGCAATGTCATGAAAGAAATGAATATTGTCGCGGTACGAGGGCTCTGACGAGCTGCCTCGGCCAGCTTCTGGTATTCCGCAGCCTAGGCCTCTACCTACACAATGGTGCCCATAACGAAGAATTTGTAGTGGAGCTTCCGTAAGAGCCCTACCTGTAATGGAGTGTGAGGGACGCTGCTGGCTTCTTATCAAAAGATCGAAAGCGCTGGTAAAGGTGAAACACGCTGTAGCGGTGAACGACATGCCTATTGAAGCTATTGCAGATAGTGTTGGTCTTTGACACGAATCCATAGTTATGGAGACATTTGTACTAGACAGTGACTCGGAGTACGGATTTACTAGTGGTCGAGGTTTTTTGAATTTTCTTGGATAACTACTGACTGCAGCACTTATATCCACCTCGTGGATTGAAGCCTCGAGAATGCTCTACCATTTGTTAGTCATAAATGTTACCTATGAATTTTTCAGAAAAAAAGAAAATTTTAGAAAGAGTGTTGCAGAACTTTCTTTCCAACCTAATAGCAACGGGGAGTCGCAATTGGATGGACTAGGAGGGGGGTTGTACTTGGATGGACTTGGAGGGGGGTCGTAGGTGGCACGAAACATGTGATGAGATGAGAGCGCACTGGAGAAAATTTGCCGTTTGAGCGTGCGTATATGCCCCTCCGCAGTCTCCTTCAGTGTCCTGAAGCAATTTATGAACAACCGCTATGAATTACTGCCACGCATGATCATGCTCCCACCTTCCATACCACGAATTCCCCAAAAACATGCATCTGAAGGTGTTTTCAAGAAAGGTTGCAGAAAGGAATTGTGATACATACAAACAAGCCATTTTTCTTTGAAAGTTTTGCCTAATCGTCTCTCGATTTCTTTTCACAAAAAGTGTTTTACTTATTTCCAGACATGGACTATCATGAGCGTTTTGTAAAACACGTGAAACTGCGTCCATTGAGACACTAACTTTTGAAGAAGTTTTGATTTCCGTACCCGGCTGGATAAAGTTGTATTATTTTCTCACGATACGGCGCTTATCTCGGTCGGATAGTAATCAGGGTTCCTCCCAGTATCATATCCTGTAGCATCCTTGAGAAATTTGTTCGTTATGAAGTCACCCCGACAAATTCCAGCGTGAGCTGACACTTCGACAATTCCTGCGTCTCTTTTGCTAGGATTTTCCTTTTACGGAAGTCTGACAGCGGTTTTGCCTTTGCTATAAGCTAAGGAACTTGAATGGGTAATAATTTCAAAATTTGATTGGGTAAAAGCAAAATGCAGCAGAGAAACATGTGGTGGAACTATGATTTTGCGTCATAGGCAAGAACGGGTATTTTCAAAAAAAATGGAAATAAAAAATTGTTGCCTTTCAACTGGAATTTTGTGTTGATATTTAGAGACTGCGTTTATATGCATCACAATTCCTCTCTAAAACCTTTTCGAAAACACCTTCAGATGCAAGTTTTCGGGAAATTTGTAGGTGGAAGTATGATTATACGTCGCACTGTATACCTTGAATGCAGTCCCTTTATAAGCCGCAGGCCCTCCTTCACTGCCCTCACCGTCTTCAGAATATGACGTCATCTGTCATCGTCGTCAAGCTCAAGGAGGACCTACCGTAAGCTGCTTCAGCCTGAAGCTCTCACATAAATTTCCAAGCGGTTTACTGTTGGGTAGTTTTCTGGGAACAGAAGCTCTGTGCAAACCCAGTCCCGAGCATTTCAGAAGACATCGTAAAGGTATACGAGCAGTTGAGTACCCCCGATGTCGTCCACGGAGAAGACAACTATAGACTTCTAGAGAGCGTTTCTTATAGAATGGTGGGCTTTTTGAGACTAATCGTAAGTAGTGAGCATTCGTAGGTTTGAATTTAGCGAAGTGGGATCAAATCCATTGAAGCGTGGAGACATTGTGTATTTTATCATTGCCTCCTCCTATTCACTTATAATATATTTAAAAACTAAGTGTTAATAGAATTTTGAGTTCGAGCGACACCGCAGTGATTATCAGAATGTCATTGTGCAATGCATGAAACCGATGCGCTTGACCGGTTCTAGAAAAATGGCTTCAATAGATTATCATTACAATGATCTCAATGGATCAATAGACGAATGGAAGAGAGGTATGGTGCATTCCCCATTACAGATCAACCCGAAATATACGCATTTACTGGAGTGGACAGTCCTACGTGAGTGCTTTCGCTGATATTTTTGTGCTTAGTTTCATGGCTTCATCAACACTTAGGTAAATGCGAACGGGGGGGGGGGGGGGAGGGGACGAAGCAGCGAAGCAGGGAAAACACTCAAAACAACAAATCTTGCTACTTCGCTCTTTCTGTCTTCTTTTCTTATTTCGCTTATTCTATGTACTTTTCGTGAATGTGACGCTCAGAAACTGTCCTCTTCTCCCCCCCTCCCAAACACTCACACACAACCCCTCAACATCCACCTTCAAAACCTTTCTCAAAAGACTCGAATACAACACGCTCTCTTATCACAAACATAAAAATTACAATTACTGCCCCGCCGAGACAGTACGGTCCTTCCCGTTGAGCTTTGCTCAACCAGCTTGACCCTGCTCAAAATGTGAGGTGGCTGTATTGATTGCTTCGTCTCAGAACTTCAAGAGGCACATCAGCACATCATTGCATAGCTCGGTCATTCTTCATGGTGTTGACGATGTAATGGAGAGTTCATAGTTCACGATCATACGTTCGATTAGGCGAGTAGGCGAGTAGGCGATAAGGGAAGGATACGTATTGATTGTTGCTCCGCCCATTGAGCGATCGCCTAATCGCCTATCGCCTACTCGCCTACTCGCCTACTCGCCTACAACGCTCTATGGGCGGAGCAAACCAATCAATACGTATGTAGTCTTCCCGCCTAATCGCCTAATCGCCTAATCTACCCGTATATTTTCCATTATGGACGAATCGCTTTATAGACTATTCGCATGTACGATCGCCATCTATGAACATTCCATAACAGAAAGGGACTGGAGGAAGAGGTGGGCTGAGAAAGGCAAGCGATACCACCGGTACATCAACCCATTTCGGAAAAGTGTTGAAGATTAAAAGAAGCGATACGATAAGGAATGGCCGCATCGATAGGTAATATGCGCCACACGAAGCAGTTACTTGGCTGCCAAGGAAGCGAAGTGTGGCGCTTCACGACGAAAGGTGCCTGGTTGCTGAGCAGGACTTCCGAAGCACTCCGCCCCGAAAGCGTTACGCCCACTAGTTCAGTTGGTGACTTGGGCGAGCTGTTTGCTGTTGGCTTTTCATTTTGGAAGATCATTTCCCTTTTAGCGGCTGTATCTTCCAACTTGCCCATGTAATGCCTTATCAATCAAAACACTATGCTTGTTGGCATGATGGCGGCTATCGGGGTTAACACGTCCGAACAACGTCGTTCTTTGTCGTCGCTCATCCATGGTCGAAAATGAAGGGCAATTAGAGGGGTACTACCTTGCGCATCCTGGACGAATTTCTCTGCTTTTCGCCAATGGCGCGCACCTCCCGTCTAAGCCCCTCAAGGTTTTATCGTTATCGCTGCCTTTGATTCCAAATGATGTCGTGATTACGATAATGCCCTCTACTATGCAAGACATTTTTTTCGTGAACACACAACCAGGCTGTGAGGTATTCTCTCGCAAGCGCAGGCGTAAATCACACACGAATTGGCGACTAACGGAGGACAAAATTGGTAAAGTATGTACAGTAACTTCAAGTTTAGGTTCTCTAGATTTCAGATTCTATGTTGATCCTACTTATCGGATGGGCTGTACTGAATGGTCTCTTAATTTACACTCTTGCGCAGTGCAGAACTAAATTCAGAAGTAAAGGTTGGCATAATTTCGTTTTTATCTCCAAAAGTTTGAGTGACATCTCGTTCACCATTACAGTAGATCTACCCAACGAAAGCAGCTCATCAAATGCTAGACGAAAAGGTGGAAGAGGTTTTACAAAACGTGGAAGCAAAGTAGAAAGCATAAACACAAAAAGTGGAACAGGAAGTACTAGTGAGGGAAGTGGGACAAGAAGTAAAAAGGAAGAAAGTCAAACGGATAACGTAAGCAAAGCAAGTACAACAAAAAGCACAGGAAGTGCAGCAATCGAGTCAAGAAACAAGGATGTAGATAGCCGAGCAAAAAGTGTGGGCGGAACAAGTAAAGTAACAAACAAAAGTGAAGCCAGTGAGATAAATAGTAAGGTGAGTTTCCTTGTACGTTCACGATGTGGAGCAAAACAGATGGTCCATCTGTACAAACATGCATTTTGGTGCGGAGCGCCTGATACGTTTGGTATAAACGTCCTGCACAGATCCTTTTTACTGAGGATCCTATCTCACGGGAAGATTTCCGGTCGGTTTGACGAGGCCACGGGATGTGACCTCAGGTGGCGGATAGGGAGTACATCGCAAACCAAGGGTCACCATATCGCGCTGAAACGCAGATCGAGTGCTGTGTCGATTCATACAGTTGTCTTCACTCAGGCGTATCGGTGCATGGTTGCGTTCGTGATACGTTCCAGCAAGTTCCCGCTGTCAAAGGCTTGCTTCCAAGTGACTAAAAAGTAAATAGAATCAAAAATTAATGCCCCGTGCAACCTCCGGGAAAGCGTGCTACCTCCTGGAGGTCTATCATAGCCCCCACGACAGAGCCTGGCAAGCTACTCGTGTGCCTTCAATATGCCGAAAACAGCAATATGGATGGGCCTCATTCCCCTGAACCTGAGGGAGCCCCCAATACGGCAGCGTTGGGTAGGACCGCTCGGGAGAGGCTGCTAGAATCTCAGGGCCCGGATAGGCTGCCTAAACGAAGAAGGACTAAGATGGCGATCTGTACTTTCAACGCACGAACGCTTGCATCCGAAGCCCACGTTTAAGCGAAGAAGAAGGTGCAACGACATTGGATTGACTGAGGTGAGAGGCACTGGCTGCGATTTTTCAGTACTGGAGGAGAACTGGTCATTCAGGCATGCGACAGAGGCGTTGGCGGTATGTCCCCGTCAACACGCACTTAGCCATAAACATCATCATCTTCTTATTCTTATTCTTTAGCGTCTGTCCCGCTTGTAGGCGGGGTCCGCTTTTCTTGCATGTTGACGCCACTTTTCCCGATTAAATGCTTGATCGGGGTGGATATTAACCGACTTCAAGTCTTCGTGCAACGTATCGAGCCATCGCTGCTTCGGATTCCCCTAGGCCGCTCTCTGGGCACGTCAAGGTTGAGAGGTTGTCTCCATCAACTGAGACGGGCTTCGATCTCTTGTCGTAGGCCGGCACTCAGCACCGTAAATCGCGACTGGCCGGAAGACCCAATCATCGACCGCCATCTCACCAGGCTGCACTCACGCCAGAATTCCTTTCAAAGATCAACGATACTTGAAGCGATGTTGTGCGAGTGAGCTCAGTACCATTGATCTTAATAGAGCCTGGCTCACTCGAATCGGTGGTCAAGTACTCTGTCTTTTTGACGTTCAACCTGAGCCCGAACATAGCTAGACGGTCGGACCAGGTTTGCACCTGTTGCTCGAGCGTGCTTTTATCTTCGCTAGCGAGCATCACGTCATCAGCATAAAGAAGCGTCCATGGAGCCGGCTTCTGGAGATCTCTTGTAATGGCATCCATGACGACAACAAATAGGAGTGGGGATAACGCAGAGCCTTGGTGTACCCCGACAGAGATGGGAAAATCCATCGATGTTCCTGCTGCCGTTTGCACTCGGCTCTTTGGACTCGAGTAAAGGATGCGCACCCACTCAATAAGCTCTTCAGGAACGCCATGCTGTCGTAAGGCATACCATATAACGTCACGCGGAACGCGTCGAAAGCCTTCTCCAAGTCTAGGAAGGCAAGATGCACCGGTCTTTGTTTTCTCGCGATGCTTTTCTAGCAGAAGGCGAGCGGCGTGTATGGCATCGATGGTGCTGCAACTAGCCACAAAACCACACTGGTTGGTGGTCAGCTCGACGATGTCCCGGATACGGCTATCTACAATTCGCTCAAAGATTTTCATGCTGTGCGAGAGCAGGCGAATTGGACGGTAGCTAGTGCAGTCTCCAGGACTGCCCTTCTTCTTCCAGATAGGAATCGTCGTGCTCTGTTGCCAGCTCTCAGGCACCTTCTTCTCTGCAACGACCTGGTTGAAGAACTCCGTCAACCATTCTGCAGGATTCCAGCACTTTGATTTCCACAAGTCCGCCGCTAAGTCGTCAGGACCAGTTGCTTTGCCTGATTTCATCTTCTTCATGGCCGTGATGGTCTCCTCCACGGTTATCTTCTGAACGGGACCGTGTACTGGCGGAGCGCAGGGGATGGCGGGATGAGTAAATTCGACTGTTGAGATGTTTTCGAAGTAGTCACGCCATCGCTTCAGTGTTTTCTTGCGGTCCGTCAAGAGGTGGCCATTCTCGTCATTTATGCCGAAGAATTTTTCTATATCCTCGGTCTGGCGATGGCGGGTCTTTGCAAGTCGGTAAACGTACCGCTCTCCATCGCGCGACTCGAGTTCTCGTTGATATCAGCAAAATGAGCTGCTTTCGCGGAAGCAACGGCCTTCTTTGCCTCTTTCTTCGCTATCTGATAGCTCCGCCAGTTATCAGCTGTCTTTTCGGGAGAAAAGCGTGGTAGCACTTTCTCTCTGACCTGGTCCGTCCACAGCCACGTTTGCTTGTCAATTCTCCGCCGTCCAGGCTTCGTCATCCCGAGCTCGGATCGAGCAACCTGGGTTATTTCTTCGGCAGCACCTTTCCAGGTTTCGTCGACAGTCGTTACCGCTGGTAATCGAATGCGGGAAACGACGGCCGCTTCTTTTTCCTTCAGTCGCCACCACTTGATTCTCGCTGGCCCACACCTTTCGGTTAGTTTCGGTTTCGGCGGGGCGATCTTTAGCGTAAATTAGTGGTCGGTGTTGCGTGGCGACCGTTTCATAAGGCACTGTTTTCGCGTCTGTTACGAGCCCTTGGATCGCGGCGCCTGACAAGTACGAAATCAATTTGTGTTCTGGTTTACCGCTATAGAAGGTGATGAGATGTGAGTCGCGTTTTCGGAATTTCGTGTTCACAATGGCGAGGTTGTGCGAGTCTGCATACTCGAGAATTCGCTCGCCATCAGTGTTACGTGACCCATATCCAAAACCACCGTGACAGCTGTAACCGTCTTTCGTAGCGCCAACGTGCCCATTGAGGTCACCTGCGACAATTATAGCTTCTTGTGACGGTACCTCAGCTGTCTTCTCATCAAGCAGGTTCCAGAACTTGTCTTTGGCTTGCTCGGAGCATCCGGTCTGCGGAGCGTACGCAGAGAAGAAGTGGTATTTTCGTTGTTCCATGACGACAATGATTTTCATTAAACGGTCGTCGAAGCGCTCCACGCTTACTATCGAATCACGAAAGCGTTCAGAGACAATCATCCCGACGCCATTGGTGGTTCTGGGACCGCCACAGAGAACGGCTTTGAAGCCGCGGCCAATGTCCCTCGACTTGCAGCAGGACCACCTCGTTTCCTGCACGGCACAGAAGTCTATTCGTCGGCGCTCTAGCGCTTCTGCCAGCTCGCTGGAGCGGCCCGTCAACGTGCCAACATTTAATGTTGCAACGCGGTCTTCGATACGTTGCATGGCTTTTGGACTAGCCTAGTTGCCCCCCGATGCCGTCCTTGCACCGGAGACCCTCGCATACTTTTCACACTCGCCGGGCTTTGCGAGTGCGCGTCGGCTCCCGCGGACGCCGTAGCATTATCTCGAGATTCACATAGCGACATGACATTTGTGATGTGACGTGGGTGTTCGTAGGCCGGCCTGTCACGGGGGCCTGTCGCCTGCATTCGAATGTCCGCGTCAGCTCAGCTCACAAAGTGAGCAGTTCCAGTGGCACCACTTGGAGGAACGGACACCGCCAGCACTTGGCCATAAACATCGATTCGTACGAAAGCCTAACGACCCGAATCGGACGTTTGAGATTGAGAAGATGTGGTTCAACTCCTGCTTTGACAATCTTCGTCGCCTACGCACCAACATCCAGCTACGACGAAGAAGAACACGAAGCGCTCATATGGAATTGGAGAAGTTTCACAGAAAAGATCATACATTCGAACTTTGGGAGTTACCTGATGGACGGTTTCTTGACGAGATAGACATTCATTTCATCCATCATTTTCATCAAAGGTTTTGCTCTGGTTTCGATGTCGCTGTTGTTCAAAGGGTCTACGCGGGATAGGACCACCGTCTTCTCTGCGAAAAACACTTTTCGATCCGCATTGAGAGTCAGAAAGTTCAGGATCATGACAGTCGTCAACTGCGCAGACTTTACTATTCTTGTCAGTATATGGAGAAGATTCCTGTTTTCGGAACATCGACGAGGAATACTATCGGCTCGTTGAACATCTTCACGATAGTGGCGGAAAGGCAGAGAGTTTCAAATTCACTGAGGGACGTCTTCTCAAGAGTCTTTCGAGGCAATCACTAACTTTCGTCTGAGCTTGCGAAGCTATGCATGAGGCGATAAAAGAAGATACACAGAAGCGAAGAGCAGCAGTCGTCCCAGTAGCTTCTCGCGCTATCTTTCGGAATTAGCTTAAGCAGCAGAGGCTGGGAGGAGCATCCGCAATGCCCGCCGAAGCTTTGCCAGCTACAAGACCAAGATGACCTGCCTCCGACGTCCGGATGGAACAGTCACTGCATCCCGAAGGGCAATGGAGAAAGTCATCCACGACTCGGATCTCTTCGATAGCCATGTCCATCTGCCCTACTTATCAACTGCAACAGGATGGATACGTCGTCCTCTCTTCTAAATTCAGACATGTCATACGCCCAGGAAATAAAAAAAAAAAAAAAAATACCAAAAAAAAAAAACCCCCCCGGTCAGATGGAACTTCGAAGAATGCGCCGCCAGCTATCATAAAAACTCTAGCTCGACTTTTCACGCACTATCTGAGTGGATACAAATTGTCCACTCTGAGAAAACCAGTAGAACTGCGTTATTTTACAAAAGGGGAACCTGGTCGACATTGGCAATTGTCCCCAATTTTGCCTGCAGCCTGTATCCATAAACTTTTCACTAGAGTCGTCCTTAGCAGGATTAGCAGAAGACGGAAGGAAGGGAAGCCATGCGAGCAGGCAGAATTGAGGCAGGGTTCAGCACAATCGGCTATCTCCACACGTTTCGAGGACTCGCTGCAGTTTCACGAGAGCACAAGATACTGATCCATTTGAAAAAACAGTCACCAGCAGAGTTTTTACCTTCAAAATAATGCGGAGAAAAGATGCACCAGCCTTCCGCTGGCTAACGAATTGGATACACATCGATCGTATGACGAGCTCTAGGACAGGACGATCGATAAGCATCCGATGCAGTGCGAACTTTACGACCGAACGACCGATATTTATTTGTAAGTCCCACCTACTTCGAGAGCGTTCCACCTTTTATCGGCTTTCAAAGTTGAGTTTTTTTCGGCAACTCTTCATGTGTTCTTCACTAGGGCTGAAGCATCTTTACACCCCATTATTTATCGAAAGTAAAAACACTGCTGGGGATGTTGCTTCAAATTCGTGGAGGACGAAGTCAGTCATCATAAATCTTGAGCAACCTTCGTCCTCTTAATCCAGCACGTACAAATCCTTCATTGGCCCGTTACAGAACTTCACGACCACAGTTTCGGCATTGTTATCATGTAAGTATATCTGACGATGGGAGGGTTTTGAAAGGACATACCATGTCTCACTGACTCTTTGCCTCCACAGAGGAGGTCATGCGTCAATCAGCCCTTCCGGACCTAACGGTAGCAATTGCTACCATTAAATGCAAATGTCTGCTTATACGTTGCAACACCAATATTGTTATGCCTTGTGGAGATACGGCTGACCCCCATCTCTTTCACGATTTTGGGCCACGCGCGGCAACCGCGGCGTCCGCAGCCGAGTAGTGCAGGTATCGGACTGGCCTGAGTATCGACGGCTACATTATGTGTCGTTCGAATCGGATGAACGGCCTGGAGTATTCGAACGTTACAATTACGTGTCGTAATATAACTCGAAGATACTAGGCAAGCTGATGCGCACTACTCGCGGCGGAATGGGAATGATGCCCTTATCATTGCATCGCAAACTGCGCGGCACGTGATTCTACGCGACTCGGCCCCAAATTGTGAGGAACGTGGGGGAGATTACTACAGACGACCTTTCGTTTCCTAATTATGCTTCGAGCCTTGAGAGTAGTTTTGCTGTTGGCGTTACAAGTATTCGTATACAAGTGGCAAAAATGATTTGGCGCAGGTCTCAGCGAGCTGCTAATAAGTGTCAATCATCTCTAAAACACGACATAAATTCAATTTCTTATTAAACGCTAGACATAATGTTTGACGCAGATTATAAAGGTTCCTTGAAAGACCGAACTTGGAATTGTCGACATAAACTAAAAAAAAGATCCAAGAAGCTGTGCTAATTTTCAAAGTTTCTTAGTTTCTTAGTTTGTGATAGAAAAGCTTCCAAATTTCACTATAATGATTAACGCGCTCACAAGTAATAAACAATAGCAAGAAGAAAGGAATTTTCCACGGAAAAAATTCATGTCCGAAAGGGCTAGAATGGGTAGACATGGGAGCGAAGATCGATGGTCGGCAGACACCATCGTCGTAATGCCGGGGATATCGTCTTAATAACACTGAACATATAGCAAACAACGGAAATGCTGGCTCATTTCGACTGCGCCTGTGGTAAAGTTTGTCCAACTAAACCTAACGAAGACGACCTTTCTGAGAAACGGATTGGTTTCTGAAGCCCCACTCATAATCGGCGGAACGATATCCCCGCTGCTCCAGTTACGTGTACCGGTCGGGAAATAATTTGATGAACAATCCAGCCCGAGTGACAGGAGAGAAACAGCGGGATAGGAAGCGTTTCTTTTATTGCGGGAGTAACGAGAAGCGAGGAGACCATCGCTGCAGTCCTGCGTGCTTGAAGACTACCTCGATTGGGCTATGTTCGGGTAGGACGAGCATACAGTGGGACGAAATCCAACGCACTGTTGAAGGTGGACGTGTCGTCTAGGGGATATGGCTGGTGTGGTACCCTACACACGCAAATGCAGAGGGCAATTTAGAGATTGGAACTGCGCCAACTTGAAGATGCTGCTGTTCCCTCCAACGAATCCAAGACTGTGGGCCAGAGGTAGGTGTGGCCTTTTTGTTGTGGGCTCGGTGCGAACAGAAGGTATTTGGTTGGATCTTTGGACGTTCAACGCCAAACCGGAGCGACAACCGTCTCGTGTCTCTTCTTCACGGAGACGTCTAAGGAAGGGGAATGAAGGATGTTCAAGCGGAGTAGAGTGGAGTTTACTGGCTCACCACTACCCGTTGTCAGAGCACGAATTAAGTCGTCGCTGCGCGTCCGCTCGCCAGTGTAGGGAACGAATTAAGTCGTCGCTGGCGCTCGCTCGAGCAAATCGATGATTAACGGAACAACAGGTGGTACAGGTGATAAATGCCTCGGAAACACTCATGCAGCTTTCTCTTGCGCATGCGATTCAGCACCAAAATGCCTTCCTTCTGTTAGTTGTGATGGACCCCAAAAATTTCTGCTTGTATGAAGTACTTCAGAATGCCTTACAAACTTGCTTTACAGAGCAGCACGTCGGATGAAGCGGGAGAACCAAGAATTGCAGCCAGAGGGGGAAAAAGTACGAACAGAATTACAGCTCCTTATACAAAATACAAAATGAAGCCAACCATACCCAAGCGACTGTTCGAGTGCATTTTGCCTCACGGGAAGCTTCCTGCTTTCGCTACAAAAGGAAAACTATACCTCCCTACTATATCGGCCTTTATGGAAATATGTGCGCAATGGATTACATACTGATTCTTGTTTTGCTGAAATGGTTGTACTATCAGTCTATGAGCGCACTTTCGCGATTTACTATATCACATGCAGCCGCACCATCAGATCTCCTCGAATGAAAGTAAGCTTAAAGGCACGTTTCGCGAACACCAACATATAATTATAGCGCTAGAAAATCCTTCTACTGGTATGAACCGCCTTAACTTGATGTATACGTTGGATATCGGCTGTGCTATAATGATATAATCCATTCCGGCAAAAATGAAATGAGTGCCAAGGCGCCTAATGAACTAGCAAGCGCTGACAAACCTATGTAAGCCAAAGGCTTGCGCTATCAGGTTTCTGTCTTGCTCCGCACCTCTACGCTTTATAATGTGAACGCGTTTCATACTATTTTCATAAGTAAACGCTTTTGTACACCTAGTTTATGCCGAATCTTGCCTTTAAGGTGAGGGAAAAGTACATTAATTCTACAGTGGCTATTAGAATGGGAGAGGGCAGGGATGAGCGAGACGCAGACCCCAAGCCACATTCACACTGCATCGATGCATCCAGCGTGCACAGATGCAAGTACGTGTTCAGGGCGCCCTTTCTTCGCACTTGTGAGCCGCAAGAGTCGCCCTGCTTCTGGGTGGTATGTGCCTTTGGAGGCGGGCCAGCTGATGATTTTATCCTCACAAATTGCTTGGCACTAATGCGATAGTGAGTTTATTTCCGAAAGTGCGACATCTCCAAATTCAAGTTGCAACGCACTTCCGCTCCGGTGAAAGTCAGAATTCATGTCATTTTGTCCAAATCAATTCTTATTAGCAATATTGAACTTCTTTGCAGAGCGCGGATCGAAGGAGGGTTGGAAGCTGTTCAAGTTTCGCAAAGGCAAGGGCTCAAGTGAAGACACAAGGCAGAGAAGAACAAAAGGCACTCAAGAATCTGGTGAAGCTGCGGAAACTGAAGCACCCGAGCGAAAGACCGAAGCGCCTCATCATCATCATCGAACAACAGGGGAAAATCGAGCAACTGGAGAAAACTATCCGTATCCTGGAAATTATCCGCCGGCTGGGAACTATCCACCCCCCGGAAACTACCCACCACCAGGTGGCTTCCAGCCGTATGGAAATTACCCACCACCGTATCCAGCGCCTCCACCTCCACCACCCCCTCCTCCACCACCGCCACCACCGCCACCACCTCCGCCTCAACAGGGAGGCTACATTTATGACAAAGAAGATTACTTTGACATGGGACCTGCTAAAAAACCGCCACGTGCTGGAGACCCTCCAGCTCCGCCTCCGCCTCCGCAGCAACAGTGGCCACCCCCGCCACCACCGCCACCACCACCTCCACCACCATTCCCGCCGGGACGTCCGGACAAACCACAATCACCTGCAAAACCGTATGAGTTTTGGAAACTGGATCCATATCGATGAAAGGAATTTCCTGGTGTAAATACCAATTTCCTTAGACATTTGCATTGCTCTTAACAAATACCAAATTATACCGAGATTTGAAATTACGCATGCTCTCTGCTTTTCCATTGTCACTGTAGCTATTGTAGTAGCACACAGTTTATTTGGCAGAGGAACTTGTGAATAAAAAGTATGATTAATGTGGACTTTTCAGTTCGTTTACTCTTCAACACTTCGATTAATCTGCGGCCAAGCCAGTGAATGAAAAGGGAACGTACGTATGTGCATAGTGGCATTACTGGCTAGCAGCATTTATGCTGCAGCGCTTGATGTGGAAGGAAGGAAAGTCAAAGCAGTACAGCAGTACACGGCCAAAAAAGGCTCTCAGTATTCTTAAAGGCAAACCCCGGGATTAGCCCGACTAGTAGGAGGGATACCGCGGGGAAATTGTAAGGTCCGTACCTACCTAGATCACTCCAGCTTCGTCGCAAAAATTGCGCGGTTAGGGCGCTAATCCTTACGGGCCTGCAACCATCGACCCCGTTCCAACGCTTCCCACCCACCGCGAGAGGTGGTGAGATCAGCGTGCATTGATAGAGATCAGTAGCGTTCCTAAGGATTTCTTTTGCTTTCCTTTCCACTTTCAGGTCGTTCCGCAGCTAAGCTACCACTACAAAGCGCTGATAGCACCTGTTTAATCCCGGAGTTTGCCTTCAAACAAAATACAAAAAAATCTGAAACCCCACTGAGGTAAATCGGATGGCTATGTGGCGCCTATTCGTAACGTTGAACAAAATTGAGCGGCGATAAATTAAGCAACGCCCAAACTACCGAACCTTAGTTTCGGCGGGGTGGAAATCGTGTAGAGAAATTGGTCGCGTCTTTACGATCTTCCCCTCTCCCCTTAACGAAGGTTCGATATGTCCTACTTTAAGTCTGCACATCTGGTTTTATAGCAGAAAATGCTAGCTTCGATGTACGAGGGGGGGGGCGCCGCCACACAATGCGGTTAAGATAATAAACCTAATTTTGCGCAGACTGGCTTCTACTTCTATCCATTCAGTACTATTTCTGTGCCCCACTGGTCGGGAAGTACAAAAGGGAAGGTACGCTTGCAGGCACTCAAACAGTCTTGCGCACCAGTATAGCGGCACTATCTTTCGTCGTGCGTGGGTTTTTTTGTCCTCCAGGAAGGCAGCATATTTCGAAAAATTGCCAAATACCCAGCTGACGCCCTTAGTTCGGAGCACTGACGATAGTAATCCTCGTTCGTCCGGCATTAGCTCATCTTTTTTCAGAAAGTAAGGCACAACGTCGATGCAACGGCGTCTCATAGTTTATGAAAGTTATCCGAAGCTTTTCTTTCCAAACTATCGTCTACTCCGAGAGTATGTCACACTTCGAGGACACGTGTCAGGAAATTTGCATGGTAGAGGGAGGACAGGAACAGGAACATCGGGCGCAAATCCATCCGTTGCGGGTAGGGCGCCAGTCAGTGACTCTACTCGAACATTCATTTAAAAACCTTTACTTTTTGCCCCATTATTACCGCTCTTTATCATCTCGACCTCGGTTTGAGGGTGGCGGAAGCTACTAAGTCTGGATCCGAGTCGTGATCCCTCTCCGCGGAGGTTGCAGGTGTTTTGGCCGGGGGTATGCTTCTTCCTCTATATATATAGATATACCCCCTTAGTCCCCCCCCCATACATGCTTGTGTTATTTGATGTCATTTTATTCTATTGTAAGCATGCTTCCCACTATATTCTCATTGTGAAAATCACGAGTACAATAGTTAAATAAATAAATAAATAATAAATGGAAAGCTGTTGAAGTGAGCTACTGAATCTCGTCGCGACACAATTAATTAGATTTCTAGCTCTACTTAGACCTACCAGGTTTAAGCGTCACACGCTACGGCGCCGCACTGAAGCGGTAAGCCTGGATGAGAACAGACAGCGGATAACATGTGTTGTGAGGGCTGCACCGAATATCACATTAGTTGCTCATAACAAAATATTGTTGACCCTCTCCATTAGACTGCCCTGTGTTTGCATAGACTCACCGTTGTGAGTAAAGCGGAGTTGGAGTGCCAGAGCTAGAGCTGATGTCTGGAAACAAACACTTGCATCCAGAAAGTCATGTATTTAGCGCTCCTGCGGGCATTCTTTAGACCGAGATTAAAAGGAACACACACTCGGTACTCGTTGTTCGATTGGGAGTTTCTGCGAACACCCACCGGACACTCGTTGAGGAACGTCGGGGAGCGATAGGCGGGTCTAGTGGGTGTGTCGCGGTGGCTGATGGTACACGCAAAGGTTGAAAGAAATATTGGAATGAGATGTTTCTATTCTTGAAGTCTAGTTAGAGTGAGGCCTTGCGGCATACTCGTATGCTATCGGCCTCCATTGAGCGCGGATCGCTCCCCTGTCGCATTACCACAATATGCTTCCGTCGATTTACCATGCAACACTCTTGAACCAACGCCTCACTGATGCTTGGGACGCGCGCTATGGATATCGTGGAATTCGGCGTTTTGGCGCCTCTTATCGGATCTTATCAGTCGTTATCACTTTGGTCCCCCACCAAATATGTTCCCGTCCCACCCCTACAACATACTTAAAATACAGCGCTCCACTGTTGCAGCGAAGTGCGCTATGAATTTCGTGACAAACACACGTACACACACATACACACGCACAGACATACTTAGCGAATTATATATAGTAGGATAGACGGCTATAGTACAGTCTGGTCGTTCTATCATTTACATCGCTTAATTTCCAAACCTGTTCCGATGAATGACACATTTGCTGTTGCGGTGTGAAGTCAAGAAGGCTACTAATATACTGTTTCGGAATTTTTACCGACATCTTGCCCCCACATCAAGCTCTTGTGTTATGCCCCAAGTTATCGAACTGGTGTGGTTTTTGCATACGACGGTGAAAGCATTGGAAGCGAAATGGGCGCGTAGTAACGAAAAAAGTAGAAGAGTCTGACGAAAGCTTGGGATAAGGGCTTGTTCCCTGTCGTAGTGCGGCTATGCTAAAGCAACGAGAGTCTGGGCGCGAAGAGAAAGCCATGATGCGAAAGAACGCTTGCAGTGAAGGACGAGCGAAAACAGCCTACCTGTAGACGGGGAAACATTAAGCTGCTGCAGCCACCATGGCGAGGCCCTCACGCTTAGGGCTCTATCGTACAGTTCGAGGTTAACCGTCCACATGACTCTTGCATGGGATGTGTCTTTAAAGCGGGTACATTAATTCAGAGTAGATATTAGGTTGTCCCATGAGTTCGTGCCACATTTTTGTACCTTATGCCAGAATTTTATTTAGCAATTTCTGAATATGACCAAAAGCCCACTTCGTGTTGTAGCCTATACCTGAACATGCCCGTCAGCTGCTCTCTGCGAACCTTAAAATCGAAAGCAAAGGGAACCATGTTCACATTTTGATTTATGGATTCCACAAATTCGGTCGAACCTACGAGTTACACTTGCTTCGTGATACACCTCTTTGTCGTCGTTCTCCATGCGGTATCAGAATGACGAGACCTGCTTATCTCTGGAGACTTAAGCGCGGAGAAAATCCTGACCAGGGAAGGCAAATGGTGTCCGATTTGAATCTACTGCTGATATATATAGGCAAACGCAATGAGTGCTCGCCACAAGCTTCAGGTAATGTTCAGCAACTTTTTATTTTCAGCTGGGAGTTAGACACTTCTTTTGGAACACTTGTAGAGGCTTGCGAGAAAGATAAACACAAGCACTCTAAAAAAAAAAAAAAAAAGGCGGCGCCGGGCGGGGGCCGGCGGCGGCGGGGTGCTCGCACTTTTTTTTTTTTTTTTTTTTTTTTTTTTTTTTTTTTTTTTTTTTTTTTCCCCCCCCCCCCCCCCCCCCCCCCCCCCCCCCCCCCCCCCCCTCCCCTTTCCCCCCACCCAATAAAAAATTTTTTTTTTTGCGCGGGGCCGCTTGTCTCAGGCGGCCCCGAACCCAATTTATTCGCGCCTCTCTCGTTTCTATCTCCCAGACCAACTCTTCTCCCGTTGCTTACCCCCTCTTTTTTTTTTTGTTTTTTATTTGGGGGGCGGCGGGGGGGGGGGGGGGGGGGGGGGGGCGGGGGGGGGGGGGGGGGGGGGGGGGGGGGGGGGGGCGGGGGGCGGGGGGGGGGGGGGGGGGGGGGGGGGGGGGGGGGGGGGGGGGGGGGGGGGGGGGGGGGGGGGGGGGGGGGCGGGGGGGGGGGCGGGCGGCTGGGGGGCCCCTGTGTCAATTTATCTCCTTGTTCATTCCCGTCTTTTTCCCTCCAAGCCTCTCACAGTGTTCAAGGAAGGTGCTATCTCCCGCTGAAATAAAAAATGTTGCTGAATCACCTTGGAGTGTGGTCGAGTCACGCAGGCGGTTTGCATTGATTTGAAGAGGGAGCACATGAGAGGCAATGTTAGGCAGCCAGGCCGCGTGGGCAAGTGGGCGGCAAGTCCCGACTGGCGTGCGCTATATCTATTGACCAGTAATCACAAGAGTACAACACGAGTTCTGGGCTACGGCTGGTGAGAAATGGCTGTTTGCGCTAACGACCTGCGGGAGCATCAGTGGCTATATCGATCAGAAGGGGCTGAAAACTGTCAAACATGGGAAAATGCTGGTCCAAGTATGGGAAGCAAATCTCGAAGCGGCCACCGGTCATTTTCTCAGCCTTGTAATGGCCCAGGTCTCCTTAAATCAACGCCTAGAGCTGGTTAGAAAACTCCAACTATTACGCCCAAATTCAATAAATTATGACTACAACTGAGATCACGTCTTTCAAAATGGCACGGCTCCAGATTTCTAAGATAGTTGAGAGGTGATGCCAGATCCACCGTGCAGAAGTGATCGGCTTCCTTCCGAAGGCCAACCATTCTTCTTGCTAAGGAATCATCTTATGGGCAGAACTGCGATCCACACGATGAGCCTGTCTTTTCCAGCTTGAAACTGCTGATCATCTGGGAGCACGGAATCGAAACTCTGGTGGATCGTTGGCAACAAGTCACTGATAGCGAATGTCCATATATTGATGATGGGCATTGCTTTTTGTTGAGATAACATTAACTCAAATAAATGTTCGAAAGTGGCACGAACTTTTGAGAGGACCTAATATTTTACATTTACATTACGTACGATTCTTTTTGCGAAGCATGTTTTCCCCGATGTCGTCTACTGATTACTACTAGCCAAGGCCTCTCCATTTGAATTTTCATCCCAGATACTTCTAAAAAATGAATAGTGCAGTGTGCTTGTGTACTTTTCCATTTTTTATATCACAATCAGAATGTGCAGATCCACTTTGTGGGAGTGCTTATCTGATTTTTCTTCCCAATGCGGTCTTTGTTGTGGCTTTCTTCCACGAACCTCATGCCTTCGTCAAATTGTCCTTATTGGCCATTATTTCACCGGAATCACTCCCTTCTAAACACAGAAGGAACGAAGCAAGTCATGCTCCTTGACCGAATGTCTGTAAACCTTAACCAAGATCGGGATCAACGAAATGGCCGATATACCGTATCTCAGTCCAGTGAAATAGGTCATATTCTTACAAGACCCCTCTTACCTTATGCCTTATTGGGACGTCACAGACACTGATTTTTTGGATCACTGACCTCTAACCAAAATTCCTGGGCTCTTCTTGCGGAAGATTGTGGTGAGTTTGGAGCTGTGGTGACTCAAGATTTCCACCGTAAGGCCGATGTCATAGTTTGCGAATCGAGCGATTCGCTAGCGAATCGCTGGATCCGAGCGTTGCGCCAGCGAATCGAACGTTGCACCAGCGATCGAACTTTGCACCAGCGAGTCGAACGATGTACCAGCGAGTCGAACGATGTACCAGCGACTCAATAGTGGCGGGACCCAACGTTCAAAGGAAGCCCGCCACTTTCAAACAGTGTCACGTGACAGTGGACCCTTTTGAAAAGTGGCGGGACTTGACAGTGGACACTGTTTGAAAGTGGCGGGCTTCCTTTGAACGTTGGGTCCCGCCACTATTGAGTCGCTGGTACCTAGTTCGACTCGCTGGTGCAACGTTCGATTCGCTGGCGCAACGCTCGGATCCAGCGATTCGCAAACTATGACATCGGCCTTAGGCGGTGTCAGAGTCCGCGA
>MU870070.1:16691-33813 GCA_036418205.1 Ostertagia ostertagi | reverse complement strand
AGACCGCCATTTCCCATTTCTAGTGTTTGTCGGCGGAGTTTGGGGCGGGGGGGGGGGAGGCAGGACTTCGCTGCTGATTTCGTAGAAATATCGATCGGAGTGTAGAGAAACATGCGATGCTGGACGAAGTTAGGGAAGGGGCATTGTGCAATCCATTCCTCACTCATACACTCAACTATTGGTTGAAAACAGCAGAACTTGTCAAGGCGCCAAATACGACCCAGTCAAACTTGCTGTCGCCTACTCGCATGCACGATCGCAAACTCTGAACACCGAATGCTGCCTATTGGAGCGTTCATAGTTGGCGATCGTACGTGCGATTAGGCGATTAGGCGAGTAGGCGATTAGGCGAGTAGGCGATTAGGCGATTAGGCGATCGCTCAATGGGCGGAGCAACAAATCAATACGTATCCTTCTTCATCGCCTACTCGCCTAATCGCCTACTCGCCTACTCGCCTGCTCGCCTGATCGCCTAATCGCATGTACGATCGCCAACTATGAACGCTCCATATCTCGTGTGTACGTGAGGTGGTGAAGAAACAAGCAAAATGGTAGATCAACAAATGAGGTAATGATAATAGACAGCGAGAAACAGTAGATAAGGTGATGCATATAAAAGAAGCAGATAGGGGGTTGCATTTCATTTTGCAGGTGTTATCCACGGATGATGCGACCTGTCCTTCTGGTGCTCCTAATCGCAACGTTCATCTGTTGTGTGGATGGTGTGTTGCTATGCAGCAGAAGTTCCCCCTACAGGCAAAGATTTTCTGCATTACAGTTGATATCAAAAAGTTGTCTGCGATCCTGAGTGGGATGAGTGACGAAGAAAGTTCGAAGTTCGATGAGGTCATGAAGCAAAGTAGCTCTAGACAACTTAAGGGCAAAAAAGGCCAGGTATGTATGTGCAGTTGCTATATGGTGAAACACAGGAACGCCGCCACTGTAACACAATAAATTGCAATGCTACTTGAGCGGGCACGCCTTTTCTGTATACGGTAGGCGCGAAATGTACGTGGGGACTAGCGCGCATGACGTCACAAAAGTCGACAGACTAGGCCTAGGGGAGAGGAATTCTCTCCCTCCCGCTGATGGAGTGTTCAGAGTTGGCGATCGTACGTGAGATCAGGCGATTAGGCGAATAGGCGAATAGGCGATTAGCGAGTAGGCGATTAGGCGGGGAAGACTACATACGTATTGATTGGTTTGCTCCGCCCATAGAGCGTTGTAGGCGAGTAGGCGTAGGCGATTAGGCGATCGCTCAATGGGCGGAGCAACAAATCAATACGTATCCTTCTCTTATCGCCTACTCGCCTACTCGCCTAATCGCCTAATCGATACGTATACTTTTCTTTTTGATCATCGCCTAATCGTCTACTCGCCTACTCGCCTTATTGATAATAAAGGATAAAGTTGATCAATCCCTTTTTGGGATGCGGCACGCATTCTACTTCCATTTGTACATTCGTAGTGGCGTTTGAATGCGATGTGGCCTATACAATGACTTGCGGGGGCCAGCCGATGTACAAGTCAGTGTTTTTTATCCTCCCAGACAAGTCTGGTACCAATTAACCGACCCCGGAGGGATGGAAGGCTTGGTTGGCCCGGGCGACTCACGACCCAGGATTTGATCCCCGGACCGCTCGCGTGGTAAGCGTGCCACTTGCCACTACACCACTTCCGCCCTCGCCTTATCGATACGTATACTTTTCTTTTTGATTCATCGCCCAATCGCCTAATCGCCTAATCGCACGTACGATCGCTAACTATGAACGCTCCGTGAGGCTCAGCCCATCGACCTACCATAGAGTATGTTACTATAAAATGATCCAGCAAGCTACCCTCGAAGGTAGAAAACGCAACAAAGGGATAAGATCATCGATCCCCGGAGCGCGCGCGTTATAACAGTGGGCACCAATCTCCACGTACATTTCCTACCTACCTTATTCGAAATCGGGGTGTCCACCTGTCTAATATCGCATCCAGAATAACTTTCAAGTTCCCAGCGGATCGAAGCATTCCAACCAAAAAACTTCACCAGTGAATCTTGATATATCGTGATGGCTTTTCAGGCTGAATACGAGAACGTTTTGAAAGAAAAGAATTTGTACGAGAAGGTGATAAAGTTCAATGAAACAATGAAAACAATGGCTAAAGAAAACAGAAGAGCTCTAGGATTTGTGGCAGCGGTAACCCTATTGCATGTGTTACGATATTCTGATGCGGGAAACGTGACAAGATCAAGGCACTGGCGTACTTAGGGAGGGGCATCATTATGCAGAGAGCTTCGGACCCGAAACCCCATTAGTCCACCTAAAACTAGGCCTTAGCCGCACTGAGAAGGGGTTCAGAAGCAATCTGTACTTTCCCAAAGTTCATCCTCTTCTCCCAGCAGTTTGCAGAGCGATGCCCCTCTCCCTAAGCACACTAGCGCCAGATTTATCACATCATTTAAGGCTCTTCAATATTCTTCCCTAACCAGACACGGCAGTATCAAAGAAGCCGAAGCATCGACAATGTAATTCTTTCAACACTTCTGTATCGTTCGCAGAACTCATATTGGAAGGATTTAGGATCAAAAAAGCGTGGAGCAATTTACGAAAGGGTTCAAAGGCCTATCTCCTCAAAAAGTATCCTGAACTTAAGGAAATGCCGAAGCTTACCTCAAAATGAAATAAACGTTGCTTGATTTGTACCAAATTCTTTCCCCACTAATGTGTTCGTGAAAGGAACAGCGAAAATGCAATGGGAGGAAGATGCTAAGAGCAGCCCACGTTGTTTATTAATGTACCAGCTTAAAGCAACAATCCAGGAACGAATTCGCGGGTAAGGACCACCTATAATGACGTTGCAGGTGAGAAGTTGGTCAATGGAGAAAGAAAAAGTAGAAAAAAACGTCGGGCAGGGGCTTAGACAGGGACTCCCCCTGCCGTTTAGGGAGACGTGTGTTGGACGAGTTGTCCGAACCTGCCCGTAGTACATGCGCTCCAATTGACTGCTGGCAAATAGCCATGCATGCTTGCAAATACATAACTATTTGCCAGCAATCGAAATTGAAGCGCTTCAATTGCGTTCTTATGGAATCGACCTCATACAGCGCGGCGGTCCCGCAACGACCGCTAGTCAAGCACGGACTCTGCACAGCGTATGTTGGGCGATCCGCCTCGGTATGGGTGATCCGCCCCCTCCAAGAGGACTTCGACCCCTTCCAGCGCATTTTAGAGGTAGGTTTTGAACTTAAAGACATTTCCTATAAACTTTAGTTGGGCTGGGGCATGTTTTGACCGCCTAATGACCAAGTAGTTGAAACCCTGCCTGGACTGTTGCTTTAAGCAACAAGGGGGGCCAAAAAAAGAGTCACTTTGCCTATGGCGCATATCATCAAACTTTTCGTCGCAAAGGATGCCGCTGTTATTGGGAGTTATACGGCGATACATTCCTTAGATGTCCTCCCATAAGCAGAATCAGGCCCACCTTCGCTGCGTTCACCGTCTCCAGAATATGACGTCATCTGTCATCACCGTCGAGCTCAAGGAGGCCTACAATAATCGCTCCATTCTGAAGCTGCTACATAAATTCTTCAATCGGATAACTGGTGAATGACTTCTTAGAGACACTAGCTCTGACTATGCAAAATGGCTTTTGACCAGCGTTTCAGAGACGTCGTAATCATCTATGGTTTCTCGACGACCCCGTTGAGCTCGTACCGCGAACCATGTTTCCGTGGGAAAATCTTCTGGTGTCGTCGGTTTAGAAGGCCACTATGCAATGTTTTTGATAGAATAGAATGTGCTCTTCAATATGCAATTGAGCTCATTCGGTTTGGTTTTGGCAAAGTGTAATTAATTCTGTTTTGAATGTGAGTAGGAGTGACTTTTTTTTGCCCCCCCCCTGTACTGCATTAGTATGTATTCGTAATACTGGACTACTTGCAAAATGGGCACCAGCTGAGAAAACAAACAAGAACGATTAATTAGGACGTTTCTAAACTTGCATCACCGTAACCACGTCACGTTGCACTTGGGCACACTACTGGGCACTGGAGCGCGCAATCGGACCAGGGAATGTGTACACCAATCCTTTGATCGAGACTAAGCCTGTGGCATTATAACACCTTTTCTCGCACACCGAGGCAGCCCTCCGAAATTCCTGCTGGACATCGTGGCCGTGCAATGTCGTTTGCCGCTTGCACTAGGCAACACTGCACGCATCCTTGGAGCCTTTAGCGGGGCGCGCCGTACAGTTGACGAACACATCTCCGTCATGGCTCTCGCCCTGGAGGCACAGAAACACGAATCGATAACACGGCAACCGAACAAAGCGTGCTTCTGGAGGTTCAGAGTTGATGATCGCGACGCGATTCGGGGAGTAGCGATTAGTCTAATAATGAATAACGAGTTGTACGTATAGATTGGGCGATTAGGCGAGTAGGCGAGTAGGCGATCAGGCGAGTAGGCGATTAGGCGGGGAGCATCACATACGTATTGATTGGTTTGCTCCGCCCATAGAACGTTGTAGGCGAGTAGGCGAGTCGCTCGATGGGCGGAGCATCAAATCAATACACACATGCCATATCGCCCACTCGCCTACTCGCCTAACGCACGTACGATCGCCAAGGCTGCTTTCATAGTTCGCATCGTGCGGTCGGCGCCGACCGCACCGACAGTGTGAAGAGCGTCAATACGCACTCTGGCGCATGACGCGAACGTTGGGCGCAGATCGCGTGCTCCGATCGATAATCCTGGTTTTGGTGTATTTCTTGTGCTTTTCGATGTTTTTTTTTTCGCGCCGTGTTGCTTTAATTCGTGTGTTTCCTGTTCATACTTATTCTTTTATGGGCGCAATGTGGCTTGGGGGGAAGTCGGTGCGCGGCTCAGCGATGTAGTGTAACTCGAACATTCCAGCTTTTCACGGGACATTTCAGCTTCTCACGCATGCTAAGTGACTGCCTCACCCCCACCCCCCCCTGAATTGGCTACACTCCCCTGGCTTGCGAATTTCCTGTTGCCGCAACGCCCCGCGCGGCGGCTCCCCCCCCCTCCGAGCCACATTGCGCCCTTTTATGTCTTGATTAATACTTTCCAGTTGTTCCGCGGGCGAGCGACGTCGTGAACCCGTCGCACAACTCCGGGTGGATGTGGCCATACCGGGTGTGTTGGTCGTAAGCAATTTTGTTTATTCATATGAAGTGAGTGCAAAAAACATCGAAAAATATCAAGAAATACACCAAAAGACCAAGATTATCGACCGGAGCACCCATTGCGCCCAGCGCACGCGTCATGCGCCAGAGCGCGTGTTGACGCTCTTCACACTGTCGGTGCGGTCGGCGCCGGCACGTCTGGCCGACCTCACCGCTGCGAACATATGAAAGCACCTAATTATGAAACGCTCCATACGGTGGAGCTAGGAACATCCTACAGCATCTTTCTGTGAGAAGCCAATAGATAAAATGTTTCGCCAAAGAAGCGTGCAGATGATCTCCTAAGTCATTTTTCCGACTTTTCTTTATCCATTTTTTGTTTTTTTTTTTCTTTTGTACCAGTTTAGCTCCGCCCGCTACCGCGCGCATTGATAGAACTGACAATCGATGAAGCTTTAGGTTTCACCGCTAAATTATAGCTGCTTCGTTAAATGTATTACTGTCCGTTGCATAGGCTGCCCATCTTAGCTGTTTATAAGCGCAGTGAAGTGCACGGCTAAAGTGATGATGTAAACAACCACTATGCGTCGAGTATCGAGGTAATTTAGCGGTCGAATATCTCAAAACGGAATGCCAGTATTCATTATCATATTTATTCGAGCATCCCATTCATCCTCAAGAACTCTAGAAGGTGTAGCGGTCGAAAGGTGTTTGAGTTTACAATTACAACGCTGATGAAATGATATTGAAATGAAAGGCATTATCTACAATCTGCTCTCTATTTTCTATTTCAAGTGCTCTCTACGTTCGTACGCATATCGTTACTATCAGTCTCATCAGTCGTTATCACTTTTTGACCCCACCAAATATGTTCCCGTCCCACCCCTATATCATGCCCCAAAATCAGCTCCTGACGACTGCTGCGAAGCGCACTATGAATTTCGTGAAATTGTGTTTCAGCGCCTCTTATCTGCTCTTATCAGTCGTTATCACTTGTGACCCACCAAATATGTTCCCCATATCATGTCCCAAAATCAGCTCCTGACGACTGCTGCGAAGCGCACTATGAATTTCGTGAAATTTGTGTTTCAGCGCCTCTTATCTGCTCTTATCAGTCGTTATCACTTTGTGACCCCCACCAAATATGTTCCCGTCCCACCCCTATATCATATCAAAAAATCAGCTCCTAACGACTGCTGCGACGCGTGCTAATTCGTGAACACACTCATCAACCACACCAAACAGACACACCATGCTTTATTAGGTCGGTCCATAAGTCTTGCAACAAACTGGCCGAATTTTGAATTTAATATTTTCATTATCTTTTTGTTCCATTCATCCGGCATGCTACCCTCCATCAATATCTACAACCTATTGCCAACACACTAGTAGCTGCTCGATGCCTCCCTTGTAGGACTCTACTGAATTCTGATCGAAGAAAGATCAGATGTCGATTTTGACATCATCATAGTTAGGATGAGCTTTCTTCTCTAGGAGAGTTTGGAGAGGGGAGCAGAAGGGCATTATTTGCCTCGAGGTCAGGGCTATAACGTGAATACGGAAGAACTCTCCGTCCCAGAGTCTCGAAATTTTCCTGAATTTTCTTAGCAAGAGGTTTTTCAACGGTGTCATACAAAAGCAAACTTTGCCTTGTTTTTCTTTCGTATTAAAAGCGTTGCATTCGAGCTGTGGATAGTTGACTTTCGCGTTGACTGCGACATCTACACGAGGGGTTTCCAGAGCTTAACTCCTCCCGTGTTCCACCAAAAATCCGAGAAGGCCCTACTTGGACGAGGTTGAACTTAAGCAATAAGATCTCCCGAAGCGTTTGAGCTGGACTACCGCCGCTTGTTCATTTGTTAGTAAACTGTACCCACTCCTCATCTTCGGCAAATGTGATGGATGGTCAATCGTAGAATCCCTAGTAAGTCGACTTGAACATAACGGTGTCAGATCGTGTTTGGAGCTGAATCGGGCTCAAGGCACGTGGGGACCAAACTCTACATTTTCGGATCTTCACAAGTCTTTGGAGATGCCACAGTGCTGTCTCCTTGTCGCATCGGAATCGCTCTAGCAAATGATCGATACTCTATCCAGATCCCTTTTCAACGGCGTCAGATAGAGCATCGTGATTGTCAGTCACAGGGTGGTTGGAGTGTGGGTTATTTTCAAATAAAAAAAGTCAACGCTGAGCAGAGTGAAGCGCCGTTGCACTGTGGTTTGAGAGAGCTTGCCCTCGCCTATCTTCTGGCCAATCCTTGGTCTAGCATGACTTGCGGAACATTCCAAGCAGTACTCGTAAAAATTAAGGGCACCGAGAGCCCTCTCGCGAAATCGGTGTAATATCCATAATAAGTAAGCAGACAACGAGCTGGACCGTTGGCTGAAATTGCAAAGGTTGATGCTACGTCAGGAAATATGTTGCGGATTTTCAGGAGTTCTCCCTAAAATTCTATAGCATTAAATGTAGTTTGTTGCAAGACTTATGGACCGACCTAATATATATCGGATATCCCCGTCAACCGCCGGGACCTTCCTATCCTGCGCAAGCTTTCTATCCTCCGCTATGGTCCCTTCCTCCTGTGACACCAACACCTCGTGGAAGTGACGCGTATGCAACACAATGGTGTTTCAAACAGTAGAAGGGACACAATCATGATATGACGGTAGATTTTTCGCTTCCCTTCCTCATCCTCCCTTCCTCTCTCCACTGCCCTCCAGCTGCCACTGCAGCACCATGTGGAATGAACGGAAGTGTGCTAAGTCGTCATATACTCACTTCATTGCGGAGGTACAACCATACATACATCACATCAACATACAGATACATCCAAACGCGAACACAAATTAGCGTTATAAAATAGAAGGATAGTAGGGATTATTTTATCGCGTAGTAACTCGACAACCATTAGCAGAATGAAACTGGTACTTATCGCAACTCCGTAACCGGGCAACTGATGTATGAACAGTGAATTACGGTTTTAATGTCTACATGTTTCGGATGGGAGAAATGAAACATGACTGAAGTCCATTCACTAGTTCTGATAAAATCCGTGCCACTAGCCCACCGTAGATTATGAACGGCTCAGCATCTTTCTGCTCTTTTTGAACGTCATGAATGAACATCTTCACTGTGCAAGAACGGGTTAGCTCAACTGAGTGCTCCTCAAGTGTGCTACTTTATAGTGCGGCAATTTTCTTTCTGTCACCTACGTCACCCACCTGGTATGATCGTTTGCGTTTGCCAGTGATAACTGCACAAGTGTAAGATATTTGCGTCGTACGATCCTAACATGTATGAGTCAAAGTTCTACTGTCACCGTGAAGCGCGCAACGAAGCTGGTGTTGTATCCTCACTTTGACGTCCCTATCATTTCTTATCATTGCTAGCACTTTCTATCACTCACTTCTTGGTCCCCGTCTCACCTCACATAAAATTCATGCTGCAACGTCCTAACTGTCAATGCAGAGGCTTGAACGCATAGCTTTGGCGATGGTATTCAATGCCTTTATCAGCTTTATCAATTCTATCATTTACCTCGTCACATCTGGTATACTCCGACCGCCACATAACATTTATCGTCAACTCTCGAAGGGTCATAGAACGCGTAACGCATTTGTACATTCGCCGTCGACTCTATACTCCATCATGGATTATATTACTAACTATAATCATTATTCACTCCGCCCTATATACCCATAGAAGTTTTGAGCGCCCTGCGACTACAAGGGGAACGCACATTATGAATTTCCGATCGGACAGCAAACACATGCACACACCGCACGCAGCCACACACACACCATCACCTGCTTAACGGAATAATACACTGGTGTGCAAAACTTAAGGACCGGAAGTAACTTTCACATGATATCTCACTGCTAGTTAACCTAGGTGGACCAAATTTGGCACATATATAGAAGTAAATGTTGCGGTACAGTGCAGAGAGTTACTAACAGAAAAGCGCAAAGGGGCGATTGGAAAAGACATTTTTCTGCAAATACCCTGTCTGAAGCGGTCGATAGGTGAGGCTTCTCCAACTCATGGTAGACACTCAAAGAAGGAGCTGGTTCTTGATGGGGTGTATGAACACTACGGACTGCAAGGTATGCTCTGCTACGTGTTCCCATACAGGCCGTAAGATTAGTTAAGAGTTCTTGAGGAGAAGTGACCGATTCCTTGGAGACCGCGATTGACAATGCAGGCAACATTGTCATGTGCTACAATAGCTCATCTGAATCCACGCCACACGTGCTCCATAGAATTAGACTGGAGGAAATAAATGGCTTCACCAATTACCGAAAATCCTCACTTTTCAAGAGTTTTCCACCCAGGCTGCTCGATACTCTCGCACACTGCCCTCCATACGATTGAAGCTGAGGGCAAGGGAACCCTTGGAAAGATGCACATGACAGAAGGGTACAACACCACAATCACGTTGATCAGAAAGTGTAACGCGATCATGAGTTGGGGATCAGTACGCCCCGACAACTTTATGCCTCCCCACATCATGTCGCATGCACTACCAAAACAATCATGTTAAACGATGGTCCTGGGTAGATTACACGTTCCTATTTTCCCCATATGCAGGTAAGTCCAGAATCACTACTCACATTCAGTTTGCTCTTGACCGGGAAGAATACGCGATTTTTCAATTCGGTGGTCCATCTCCAATGTCTCGGCTCGTACCAAATGTCCCAGCCGAGGCGTGGATTTCAAATGAATACAGGTATTGTTGATCGATGAGAGAGATCACTCCTAGGCGGTCACTGCGCCACTGTCCGGACTGGGATTACATGCCTTACAATCCTGATAAATGTTTTTGCAACTGCAGCATGTGACTGACGTGGGTCCATTTTTGCCTGTAGCAAAACCTAGCAATCACCTGCTGCTGCGGTTGTTCGTGACCCACAACCTCCTCTTCTTGGGACAGCAGTGGCTGCGGTCCACATTGCTTCTCATGCACAAAAAACAATGCTGTGGTTGACACAAAACTCCTGGACACAACTTCCTTTTTTCAGTTTCCCAATGATTCTTCCTCGCGTAAAGTCACCCTAGTGTTGTCTCTGAGACTTGATGTAATCAAGAACACCACTACATTCCACAGTCACTTCTCCCTGCTTAGTTTACCCCTCTTGTCCTGCCCCACGATACCCATCGTTCTGGGTGGCCACCCCATTTAGGCTCCAGATTGAAGCCGGATGCAAGACATATGAGGCCCACTTCGGTGCCCATGACTGTAGGGCTTCTAGCATTATGCCCGTACAGTTTCATCCAATTCCATCTAATTGTTAATAAGTTAGACAATATTATCTGGGTCCATTTACTTTTTGCACACGCAGTGATAAAGTAGGAATTCTAAATACATCTTATGGTCAGTCTGAGACTGCTTCTACATTCAATTTGCTGAGGTCAGCAAGCCTTACACTTTTGGGGTCCATGATCAGTATAGGAAGTGTTTGAGAAAATCAAAGCTGCGGGTTCTAGTTCCCGCCTAGGGCGAAAGTTTTGTTCACAACCCAGCATTCTTGTGGAACATTCGCAAGGCGAACTGCGGCCAAAAACAGCAGGTAAAAAATTGGAACGAAAACATTTAAGTGGGCTCCTTGGACTAAAGGAAGGGTGCCCGAATCTTTAGGCGCAACGTTTAAAGTAACTCGGGCAGATAAGAAACAGAGAAAACGATAGGAAATGTAGCATAGAAATAAAGCATTCGCCACACAAGCTGGTCCATCATGTTTTGTTTTGTTATCTTCAATTTTCTCAGAAGGATCAACGAACTTCACAACAGCTGACACATACGTTTGTTAAAATACCAGTATTAGTCCCCCGTCAACCGCCGGGACCTTCCTTTCCTGCGCAAGCTTTCTATCCTCCGCTATGGTCCCTTCCTCCTGTGACACCAACACCTCCTGGAAGTGACGCGTATGCAACACAATGGTGTTTCAAACAGTAGAAGGGACACAATCATGATATGACGGTAGATTTTTCGCTTCCCTTCCTCATCCTCCCTTCCTCTCTCCACTGCCCTCCAGCTGCCACTGCAGCACCATGTGGAATGAACGGAAGTGTGCTAAGCAGGTGTTTATATAGCCCTGAGAGTGTTATCACAACTATCCTGCTACAAAACATTGATATCTCAAATCCTGTAAGCTACCCGATTTGTTAGCGGTTTGTTTATCCCATGAGCTTCCTTCTCACTCACTTCATTTTGCGGACGGACACACATACATACATACACACACACACACACACACACACACATACAGATACACAAACCGACACACAAATCGTTAGCGCTTTATAAAATAGAAGGATTGATATACCATATACTGAGATTCATAGTTAACCCGATCTAGTACCTTGCGGATCCACAGAAAGTTGAAGTGCGATTAAGGCGAGTAGAAGCGAGTTAGACATGATAGAAGGACACTATTGATAGTGTGCTTCCGCCCACTGAGGCATCGCACTAAATCACTTAGTCGCATAATCGACTACCCACTATGAGTACACTCAATTTTTGTATTCGGTAGCATATACATTCATAATAGAGTGTGGTTCTTCGCTAATTTGCGTTTAATTCGTCTTCAACTCTATTGCATTATTTTGTCTTGTAGTCGATCTAACGCCATTGCTAAAGCCGAACGATGCCAACTAGACGCTCCATAAAGGATTAAAACATACATTACTGTTTGACACATTACGTTTCGTACAGAAATGCTCATCTTTCGACCAACACGCATGACATCTACCCTCGTCTAGCCAAATATTCAATCTGACAATTTGAAGCCCATACAGATAGCTTGTAACAGATATAACAACATAAAATAATCCTTTGAATCTGGCCACTGAGCCGCACGAGATATTATGGTGGCCTAAGCATCTGAGGGACCTGCTTTTTTCAAGATTCTTCACGCTCTTCAGTTCCAGATAAGAAATTCTTCCCAACATGCACGCGCCTAATTGTTCAAAAACATCAGATTGTCATGACCATACGACCAAAAGTCGTCAATTTCTTGATAGTGGACCACATGACACACTGATGAGCCCCTGGGCTTCCTTCTGCTGTAATTCAAGATTCGCTATGGCTAGTTGTGGCTGTAACTCTCAGGCATTCAAAAGTCAAGTATTTCTTAGAAAGAAAATTTTACGTGGATGCAAAATCTGCTTAAAATATTGCAAAAGCCTTCTGGAAGAATTGAATATGTGAAAGATGTAGCTCACAAGTAACTGCAATTTTCTTAGTATACTTTACAAATGCTGGAAAGCAGGCAGCACATTATAGGTTCTGAAGAAAAGAAATCACTTCTTTTTCAAATTCTCGTACCATTTATGATTAGCCGCACACAAGAAGTAATGTGATGAAGATGGGGATCGCTTATTCGACTTTTTAGCTTAGCTTTCCGAGAGAAGAAGGAACTTCGTTACAATCGCGAGCTCACTTTTTATTGCGTATTTGTTCGCGGCGTGAGCTTCAATCAAGACATGTTAGAAGAATCTTGCCAGGAAAAGCTCTTGTGATGAGGTCATTTTTCCAGACTTTGAATTGCCCCGTACTGCACTAGTCTGCCTGGAGAAGAGCAATGAAGTGCTTCTCAAGGTCTCAGGTATTTCCAATCACCACGTTTTGCCTCTGCCTACGCTTTTGCTACTCTCTGCACTTAGTCAGCTTTTGTGTTGTGTTGAGGCGCCCTACGTCACACTCAAGCTCGGCGGATCACCAGGTGGATCCAGCCACGGGAATGTGCTGTTTGCGATTTAATTGTCTTGGCAATAGCCCAAATCAGTCATTACAATCGGCAATAATTTTCTCTGAAAGAAGGTGCAAAGTGATTATCGGTGTAGCCTCCTACTCTCGGCTCGCCTCCACCTCCCCGCTTCACTCTCCTTACTAAAGCTGAACCTGCAAACTGCGGGCTGGTGCAGTGTTCAGGTACTTGATTCACAGAGCGAGATCATAGATTTAAAATGATGAAACCGTTTCCCAGACGAGTTCGAGAAATTGTCTCATTTAGTGGGGTGAGTTAACGAGAGCCGGGAGACCACTCATTTATTAGGAATGGCACAGTTTGAGGTACTCCAATCCATCAATTAAACACAGTCTTCCCGTGTAATGACCTGCATACGACTTCGAGCGAAGTGCACCGCGCAATAGTGAGAGAAAGCCTCCCGGTGACATTTCGAATTTCGCGCCGTTACCACGGGAGCTCATCTGGTGTTTTAAAATCGCGGTATAGTAATTCCGACATGATGCAACTACAGCGACCTCACTCAGGCATCACGACTGTTAATCAGTCTTTAGCGTAGTCGTAATATCGATTATCGCTTACAATTTCAGTGGAATACTACATCTCCTAATAGCTCAAGTGGAATACTACATCTCCTAATAGCTCACTCGCGCTTACTACACATGCTATACTCATTTGATTCAGTCATAATGCTACGCAGGCATTCCACCAACATCTATTTCTACCCTACTAGTTTTCTCACTTCCACTGCTCAATAGTTCTGAGAAGTTTTACATTAGAAGTCAATAGAAGGCTTTATTCAATCCAGTTCTATCACTCATGATTGTTTTGCATGTTTTCTCAGCACGAGCATCTTCAACTATTTTCATTAGTTGTTGACTCCTACTTTTTAGATTTCACTGCATTATCAATATGATTATCTGCCCACTCATATCATATCTACTGACTCGTTGATAGTTTATTCTCTGCTTCATAATGAGAAGTCCAGTAAGTTATTGAAGATGACGAGAGACACTCGTTCTCGTCTTTGTCCACTCTAATTTGTACGGGGCCACATTGCAGACGAAGGGAGAATTTGACGAATGGCTAGCCGATCGTGGTCTATATGGAGGGTGCGGTCGCGTCAACTGTTGGTTATCCACAACGTTTCGAACTAGAAAAAGGAGGAAGATGAGGATGTGCGCTGGCTATTTGAGTGCTACAAACGCCAGCGTCGTGAGGCCGGGAATCAATATTAAAGCGGGTACTAGAAGGGGAACTTCTTCGGAACCACGCGTGACCACCAAAAGGTTTCACTGAGCGTTCTATTGCCTACGACCTCGGGCTCGTGAAGGAAATGACATGGGCGTCGGAGGCTGACGTAACGAGCATTACCCAATGGACACATTGGTGGTTGATTATTACAACAATAATGTCACACAAATTGAAGGGCCTCGTACAGTAGTGCAGGTGAATGAAATGCGTTGTGTGACGACAGTACAGTGTAAGTCGCGCTGCTCACAGAAACTGCCTAGTTGTAGGTTTTTGGGACGAAGCTTGAGTGTGTGGTGACCGCAAGCTGAAGCAGCCGTTGTAAACCTTGATGCTCCAGAAATATGTACTCCTGGTGCGCGACGCCCTCAACTCGAGCTACCAAACCGCCGTGCAAGCTCCATGGATCTCGCAACTGGAGTGCACACACAGCTCACCGAAAATTTTTGGAGTTATTTGAAAGCTCAGCTTTGTTCAGGTCTTGACCTCAAAAGGCGAGCTGTGTTATGATCAGTTCAACGAATTCTTTAAAAAAGGCAGTTAAACGTCGAGAATCTCCTTCAAGGCTCTGTAAGGTAATTGCTGCAAAATACCCTACTTATTAACGAGATCTCAACTCGTCAAAGAAGTGATGTCTGACCAATTCTGTTTCATACCGCCTTTTGCACACAGTCAGAGATTCAGCTCTGCTGAAGTTCCTTTTCGCGGCTTAGGCAAGAGTTCGGGTTTCTTCGGCTAGGACTATCATCTCGTAGATCGGACGATACTTTCGATCATCGTTGCAATTGAAATTCGCAAGTTCCAGGATCTCGCACGGACCACTGCGTCAGATGCAGGGAGAGAGGCTCCACATGAGTACGCAGTCGCTCTTATGGAATGAAATGGCCACCCACTGGTATCTCAGAACTTGCCACAACTCTCGGTGATAATTCAAGTGACTGAGCAACAACAGTCTTCTTGACTCTTCGACTAGGCCTCATACCATACTACAACAATATCCTACTATATATAATCGGCTAAGTGTGTCTGTTGGTGTGTGTGTGTTTGACCGGAAATTCATAGCTCGAGTCACAGTAACGATAGCGCCATGGTTCTTACATATGTTATAGGGGGTGGGATGGGGACACAAGTGGTACGTGATAGGAACTGATAACGACTGATAATAGCTGATAAGAGGGCTAGAAAGCGAGCATCGCCAATTTCGTTTTGTCGTTCATATTGGTACTAGAGCGTCTATACTTACAAGTGTTATGTGGGGTGGTCCCGGGACATTGGTGGTGGGTGATTGAAAGTGATAGCAACTGATAAGGGCTGATAAGGTGCGTCAGAAGGCAAAGAAGGCTTTGCTAGTCGGTAAGGGAGGATGATCGCAAGTTATAGGAGCAGTCAGGGCGCTAGAAAGGAAAGGTCGCCATTCCGTTGCGCAGCCCACGCTGACTCTAGAGTGTTCTTACATACAAATGTTCTGTGGGGTGGGACAGGGACGTATTGATGTAACCAGTTTAATGTGAGCAACTCCTTGGCGAATGATACATTTCACTCCTAATTAATACCAAGGAGGCCAACGCTCACTTATTATGAGAACACATTTCGATTTCATTTTGATTCTCATAGCAAGACCTCATTTACCGCTGAATTCTCAGGATTCAAGAAAAATGCTGGTGTTTACAGAGTTGTGATAAATATACCGACTCAGCTTCGCATTCACGCGCATCCATGATGGACTTCAATGAAAGTGGAGAGCCTCCAACCTCAGGTCATTCCACTAACATATCCAATAGTGAGCTGCTTTGTGGAGTAGATCAGCAGATGTTCCACAGGTCCTCCAGTTTCGCTGAAGCCTACCGTGTGATGCGCGCGATAGCGGGCGGAGCAAAACTGGTGAATACAATAGGCAACAACAATATGAAGTGATTTATTCGAGTCTGCGATGTAAAGCGTTTATTCATTCGTTTGGCCAATGCATAAAATTGCTGTTCAATTGCGATAATATGCCAATACATTAAATCTGTTCAAATAACACGATTTTCACTTTTTTGCTAGAAGTTTCACATTATGTTATGCTGTGTGGCGCATTGCATGGCTTTTAAACTCGTCGATGAACTTCTGCGTTTTTTCTTTGTAAGTTGATGGAGCTTTGGCCTAAATCATAACAAGTGCTCCTTTTTATAAAAGAAAGGTAATATTTTGAAAGCGGAATTCTTGCTGATGCGACTGGATTGAAACGGACCACAAGCTTATGGATGTCTGCAGCAGGCCTGTCAACAGGGCTTCCGTTGCGTTTATCGAGTTTCCAATCAGTGTTGGTGGATGTGAGTCGTGTGGAAACCTCTTTGAAGCTCCTTCGCACCACTACCACCACCTTTGGAGGGGTCCCCCCGTGAAACTTTCTGAAGACACTGACAGACAGATTCATGACATAACTCGCACACGCTCCCTTGATAGGTCTTGTACGCCTTCTTTCTCACTATCTACCTTGCTCCACTGCAACCCAAGCCTAACCTTACCCTTTATGTTGCTAAGAGTTATCAGAAATGGTCGTTTACTCACTCTAATGTAATCAATTACGCTGTAGGCAACAAATACATATAATGAATCAGTTGGTATTGAGTTCGCTCTCTGAGCTCGTAGCTTTGTGAGCAGCTGCTCCATCTGAAAGCTCAATAGTAGTCTGCTGGGTCTTTTCTAGGAACAGAGCTTGAAAGGTGCTTCGGAGCCGTGGAGTAGAGCTATTTCCTATGAATGCTTCCATTCACTGTTTTTTATTACCTACACTAAATATTTCACAACGTTATGAGGCAGAATGTGAACTTTCAGGTTACCACGAGCCTTCACAACGGCACTACAATTGATTAGAAATATTAATAATTTACGTATAGGTTGTGAAAAAATAGCTGTTTCAAACGGGCCATACTATCCAACACTTCCCAGAAAGCACATTACCACAGAACACGATTTCGCCGTCCTTATTTCGTTTAACTTCGTATA
>MU870070.1:0-16591 GCA_036418205.1 Ostertagia ostertagi | reverse complement strand
GAGGGCAGTGAAGGAGAGCTTGCGTTCACTTATAGAGGGACACTTAGGGAATACTCTGCTGAGGAACTCCCGTCAACGAAAGCAATCTCTACGAAGAAAAAAGAGCCGAAGCCGACATAGGCAAAATGTCTTTTTTTTTTGGCCCCCGTGTATTATACAGGGGGGCCAAAAAAAGAGTCACTCCTACTCACATTCAAAACAGAATTAATTACACTTTGCCAAAACCAAACCGAATGAGCTCAATTGCATATTGAAGAGCACATTCTATTCTATCAAAAACATTGCATAGTGGCCTTCTACACCGACGACACCAGAAGATTTTCCCACGGAAACATGGTTCGCGGTACGAGCTCAACGGGGTCGTCGAGAAACCATAGATGATTACGACGTCTCTGAAACGCTGGTCAAAAGCCATTTTGCATAGTCAGAGCTAGTGTCTCTAAGAAGTCATTCACCAGTTATCCGATTGAAGAATTTATGTAGCAGCTTCAGAATGGAGCGATTATTGTAGGCCTCCTTAAGCTCGACGGTGATGACAGATGACGTCATATTCTGGAGACGGTGAACGCAGCGAAGGTGGGCCTGATTCTGCTTATGGGGGGACATCTAAGGAATAATTTGCCGTATAACTCCCAAATAACAGCGGCATCCTTTGCGACGAAAAGTTTGATGATATGCGCCATAGGCAAAGTGACTCTTTTTTTTGGCCCCCTGTATATATATGCATCGGTTGAAGTGGCAGGCAGGGAAAGGAAGCAAGGTACGACTTTTCTCGACTGAAAGTGCATAGACACTTGAAGGCAAGAATCAGGATTGAATTGATGGAGTGATTCCACTCAAATGTGAAAGTAGGGGTGGAAGGTGGACCGCCAGTGGAGAAAAAAGGAAAGAAAATCCTGAAATACACAGGAAATACGAGCATTTTGCTCCATGCTGTGGAGAAGTTCAAAAGACAGGCAGGGAGATGAGAGATAATGTGAGCGCGGAGAGTGGTAGAGAAGTCCGAGAAGAGAGAGCATAGCAGATCAACGTGGCGACGCAGACAAGATATCGAACGGTGGGCGGACCATGTTAAGTTTGGTGGAGTCTGTTAGAAGTCCATGGCGCCTAGGGTCCTAGTGACGCGTTTCGATGTAGAAAGGTGGCGCTACCTTTGCACTTGCGTACCCAGCACTTCTAGCCATGGTAAGGGCTTCTTAGGTGGGTCTGAGCCCGAACTTCGCCTTTAAACTATTTACGACGCACTTGAAGCTCAAAACCTGAAGCCTATCCAATTCCTTCGAAACCGCCTTGCTTCAAAGAGTTGCTATTGAACTCTGTGAAATTGTTGTCATTCCTGTTCGGTTTTCATTTTGAAGATGCATCTGGCACCTAACGGCTTCATTATGTCAACTCATATATTCTGTCTGGACACACTCATCCAAATTGCTAGCATCTCAACCGCCTTGAACAAAGTCAGTGGGCATACTGAGGGTCCTCAGTTCTCTGTTTTTTGACGAATCTTCATGTTTCTTCTTTAAAACCGCTCATCACCATCAGTTCCGTGATCACTACCTGTGAAGGTTACTCGACTACACAGGCGACCCAAAGCAGGTTTGTGTGGTGATTCAGTTTAAGCATAGAAAGCAAAGGGAGTACTGACATGAGCGCTGAGGCTTACTTAAAGGCAGTGATCACAATGGTTGGAGAGCGAGCGATGTTGACGACGTCAATGAACGCCGTCAGTGAAGAGAAGTTGAGGGGCAGTCCCACTCGCATTCCCAGCGCGCTGAAGAATCTGGTCCACCGATGACGACTAAGCAAAGAACATGTAGGTTACACATGACATGATCCCCCGTCGCGCATCTTGAAGTAATGGAAAAGGCTCAAGCCAAGCGCTATGAAACACTAACAAAACCCTGCCTCTTTTAATTTAATCACAATTTTGACTAATGCAGAGTAATTTTCTATGCCAGTCCTGGAATAAGTGCACTACAGCGCTTTCATAGCAGCTGTTAAGCAGTTCTCTCTATTGTGATCATTTTTTGCAGGAAGGTGGTAGTAGGTTTGTAATTTATAAGGCAATAACATAGGATTTTCACTAACATTCTATTCTAAACCTCGAGACGCAACGTGAGTTGGGAACGACAGAAATTATTGCAAATTTTGCCATCTCACAATTCACACATTTCTTTTCAAGCCCTGACGCTTGACAAGCCTTTCTTATGGTGAGGAGAATCAGGTTCAACGACACCATGTCGAAGCACCATCACTAAGACGCCGAGAGCGACACGGAGCGACACAGAGGATCATGGGAGGACTCACAATCGGCAGAATGCGATTACAAAATTCAGCCTGTGTGGACAGTGGCAAATTATGGTCCGTAGTCCGTCAAGCTTTTCGATTTGAATTCAGAGAACTGTTGATCCAACTTACCACTATTCTTCGTAAAAGTCGTAGCACATGCCGTCCACTTGGTGGCATCCCTTTATCGGGCCAGTTTGGCATATGGATCATTTTTACAATATGTGAATTTGAGCAACCTTCAGGCAGTACTTCTATAGTATAAATAACGAAGTTTTCTTGATGCTCTACCTAAACGCTCCTGCTCTTCGATATGCAATTTTCACTTTGTATTTTATGATATAACGTTGTATACATGTATCTGGCAAGTTAAGTACAATACTTGAAAAGTTTCACAGTTTTCTTCAACGGCGATCGCTACAGACCCAAAAGTGCCTGCTGAAACTTGTGGTTGACCCTCCTTGGGAGTTGGACAGTCAAATGGCTCTGGAACAGGCATTGGCCCTGACTCTCAGGCGATTGAATGTGAATTCAGAGAATCTGCCACAGCAATCGTTCGAAGACTGGTCAATGTCAAGCGCTCTATTTACTGTATTTTCGTGTGATCGCTCTGGCATGTTGCAATAATTTGACCACTCATCCCAAACCAGCAATCTAAAAACGGTGAAACTCCAGTTCGGGGGGGGGGGCCACTCCATTTTTTCTCCAATACTCAAGATAAGGATTAGAGGGCTCACGACACGTAATCGACTCATTTAAAGTAGACTTCTGATAAATATTGGTGTAATGGGTGAGAAACCCTGAAACGTTTTCACATTTCCGCCTGCCATGACCCAAGGGAACGGTCCTGGACCAGGAGAAAGGACACCTCCGCAAAGGGCTAAGGGTGCAGGAGCTCCAGGGTGGATCACCTGTGCAGAAAAGTGGATGGGATGTGGGCAGGTAGTGTGGAATGTAGGACATCCACCGGTCCTTATCAAGAAGTACGCTCGAGAAATGAGTCGTTCACTTATTATCTTATCCGTAGTGTTCGATAGCCCAAAGAACTGCTCTCTAGTACTACGGATAAGATAGCAATGGAGTGCCCCCCTCGACTGGAAGTTTCACCCAATCTCAAAAACGTCTTCAAAATGGCTGACCCCCTTTTCGTACTGACAAAGACCTTGCTGTACGTATTGAAACTTCCGGCATGTTGCGGCCAGTACATTACACATTTCTGATTTTCATTTTCAATCTCCTTAAAGAAGTAGAATTACTGACATTTTCAGCTTTTCTTGTGTTCTTGCTCAAAGAAGTCGACAGTCAACTTATTGTGGTACACTCCACTATGAGCTCAGCCGAATCCCTCATCTTGACTCTGTCTAGTAAGCACAGTTTCACCACACGGCAGTGTTGGGAGCGCCCGGTGAACATTGCACCCCCCGCCCATATCAGCGATCATTTGATTACTGCTTATGGCAAATCTATCGTCTCCCCTTCTACTGGACTTCAGCTCAGAACACTCTTGCGCACTCATGTATAAGCGCTTCGCTCCGTCATGGAGGATTTGTCGTCAATGAAACGGTGCCTGCGTAATCGCCGTTTTCGGCCCTCGACACCAGCTCTTTGAACTTTTTGTCTCTGCTGTGCTCCCTCCTCCCCGTTGGGATGAGCAGTGGTGCTTATGCAACTTATAATGGACTGTGAAGCAGTTGTTATCTTACCGCCACTCTCTTCACTGGCTGGTAATAGAAAACTCCCGCGCTCCCCTCGGTCAACCTTTTCCACCACACGGGTCCCTGCGCTCTTTCGCTCACACTCCCGGCTATTCTCACACACGTCACGAACTTGTTTGCGGTCCACGATAGGCCGCGGTAGCGGCACAAAGATAGCGTGACTGCTTATCTATGAGTCAGTACCTCTTGCTGGTGTGACCCCCGTCAAGAGGATATAGGATTGAGAGATCTGCCAATCTCGAAAGAAAAGCTATCAACACCTACAGAATTTGAGCTCAAAATTTGGTGCAATGTTCATGGGACACCCTATACTACACGATTCCCATTACAAAAATGTGTTTGGGCAGCTCTTTTTCACCGTAGCAAAGAAGAAAGAGTAGCTAAAGCCAGCCGAATTGCTGTACTCAAGCCCCACAGCTGCGCGCATCGAATAAACCCTTCTCTGACGTCGCAGTCAGCCTCTGCTGGTAAGGAGCCATCCAATCTCGAAAGGGGAATAGGACAAGTCCGATCTTGCTGCAGCCTGTCAAGGACTTCAGTACTTTTCTTGCTTTTGCCGTGATCTTTGGAGAGGGTATGGTCTCAATGGGGACAAAAGCAAGTTTAGGGACAAAGTGGTGAAGTATTTGATCTCCTCCTGCCCCGCGCCCGATAGAAGCACAGATGCGATTGGGTTTGGGGAAGATGCTTCAGATGTTTTAAGGCAACTATTCACCACACACCGAACATAACACATGCTAGCGGATTATTTTGTACTGTCATTCACGTATCGACCTGTTTTCACCCTGACCTGAAACAAAAGGCACTTGCCTTAAAATTACCGTGTGATCTTGGTGAAAACGAAACTATGATCTATCTTTTAGGTCTCTACATAACGTCACCTCAGATTGAAAGGTGAGATACGAAATTTCCAAACATATCATTTTTATCCTCTGCTACGGCTACCGTACAAGTCACCCATTACGCTTTGAGCCCACCTTCCGGATTACAAGAAGCCTTCCCGACCGTGATAGCCGGCGCCTTAATTTTCCCTCCGAAGGTGTTCATAGAGTTGCTGAGCGCTATTAAACTTCACTCCAACCAACTCTAGAATTCTGAAGCTCTTCAGATGCAATGAGTAGAAGTGAGTGGTTGCAAATATTGTGTCTCTTTCTGTATACCTGTGTCAAATTTACAATACTAGGGCTTTGACCACATGTAGAACCATGCCGCCCAGAAAGCCTACATTGTGTTTTCAAGAGGGGCCTGAAAGGATTGTTCATAATATATGCAGGATGAATTAATTTTATTTGATTCGGTGTCCTGCTTTCACTTTGGTTAGTCCAACACTACCCCAATTTTCAGCTTTTTTCTACTCACTATCGCCCTTCGTATACGGCAGTCAGGTGCGTCTGCAATGCAGATTAAAAACAATTCCACACCAATTAAACACAATTAGCACCAAAAACCACCCTTCCAAATTAGAGGCATGGGTCGGGATAAGACTAAGAGAAGTGAGCTTCATCGCTAGTGCGCCTGGGACCGCCGAGAGAAGTGATGCCAGGCTCCTTCGTTTGTTATGTCAAGTGATGGCCGCTTGGCATTGCTTATGACCGCCTAGAGGTGTATACTTGACATAACGCAGACCTCACAGACCTCCTCATGGGATCATAGGCGCTTAAATTGCTATCTCGATACTAAGCACTTAGTACAGTAATAGCAATTGGTAGGGCGGCAATTACTGTTATGGAGCCTGCGTTTGAAAATCTCATAAGCTCGCTCGCACATGCAAAGCTCCCTTTTTCCTTTTTTTCAACAGGAACAGAATTCATATTTCTACTGTGCCTTGTTTTGGAAGAATCAACATCACTCGGTTCTTGCAGTTATGACAGTTTGGTGTCGGATGGTGCTGACTTTGAACTGCATACACACCTGGCCGGATACGAAGGGGATTCATTTGAAGAATCATCTCTCTGTATTTCGAGAACATGAGTTATTCACATCCTTTCACATAGATGTGCTATACATATACCTGTGTCAGTATGTATACCCGGTCGAAATTGTCGAATTTCACCCAGTTCGCGTGAATGTAATCTGTTGCTGGCGGTACATTATGAGTTAACTGTACTCGTGTTGCATCCCAACAGACAACATCCTGAAAAATTCGGTAAGCACATCACGCAACGACAAGTTTCTTTTTCGCTCTATGTAGCTAGGTCATATATCCGGAATCTCGTCTTCTTTTTTTGACTTTGTGTTCTGGTATTTCTGTGAATTTTCTGTCCGACACCATATATTGTAAATTCATCAGTGTCATCTACAGCAGGAGTGTTTGGCCTGGTGGATTCTCTGTTGACGTTTTTCGGGCTCCAGCGGACCAAGTTCAGACGTCGCTCCTCAGTTCATGTTGTTTGGCGTATCATTATCGAAAGGAAAACCTATATACACCATCTATACAGGAGAAAAACTGTAATTGTGAAGCGCTCTAGTACATGTCATTCGTTGGGGTCAGAAGAAGCTCACCGGCGACGCAGACGCCAGGTTTACGTGCTTCTTCAAGAGCCACTACTTCACACACGTAAAGCGTTTCTTGAAAATGTGAACATAGGCACGAAAAATTGTGATACCCACATTATAGCGATTTCTCTGTGCGTTTTCCCGAAACGCGTCAATCTTTTGAGGCGGACCTTTGCTTGAAGCGAGTAGATTCTTGTACTCTTGTTTCAGCCCATCTAGCCCTAAAATGTGAAATATTGGTACTGTGCATTGGCACGTACGTCGTTATTATATCAGTGGGAAAAAGTTATTCGGTGAGGACCTCATAGGAGGACTAAAATGTGGTGCCCACAAGGCCTTTTGCTAAGGAAATTTTCAAAGAACATCACATTGCATTCAATGAAAAACGATCAAATTGCACGCCCTTGTACATCCTTGGCTTTCATGAAGCCTTATCAAAATGAAATGCAAGGTGTATCACACCTAGATTAGTCCATGTGAAGTACAGTAGTGGTCAAAAGTGTTCGCTAATACAGCTAATACACTGCAATAATTTACTGTCAACTGACCGAACTCGCTTCTGATATGTAATGCATTTCAATGTAAGATCAGTCGCAGTATCAGTTTGTAAACGCAATACGCACTACTAACAATATCCAGCAGCATCTTTGGACCTTATTCGAAATTTGCAGTAAAATTGCAAGTTTGTTGTATAGTTTGTTTTTTGCCTTCTTTGAAATAGTTCCTAAGTGCTATTTTTACATAGCCTGAGAAAATCTGTTTTCTCAGTTATGGCAAGGACGAGTTGAAGTTTATAAGCCGCACGGGGTAAAAATTGTTGCTTGTAGCTTCTTCGCAAAAATTGCGCGGCTAGGGCGCTAATCCTCACCGGCCTGCAACCGTCGGCCCCTGCTGCAACGCTGCCACCCATCTCAATGTCAGCGCGCTCTCTCGAACGGGTGATCTTGCACGTGTTTTGTCTTCTTTCCAGGAATTGCCTTGAGCGCAGCCGATTGAATTGCAGGCGCTGTCTAAATTATGCAGTATTCGTTCTGCTTCTTCGCTGTTCGGTGTCATGAGAATGTCGTCAGCGAAGAGAGTTTGGTACGGCTGCCGTCGCCATTCATTCAGTTCCCTCCAGCTATTGAGCGTTTTTTAGAGAAGTGTTGCGTCTTCAATCATTTGGTGTCAAAAGCCACTGCTCTATGCACTCACGCACGACGATGATGACTTATCCGCATGCATGGTGAATTTGGTCGTAAACTTGCTTTGGGTTTGCAAAAGTCCTTATGTACTGAATCGAAACGCACTGGTTGCCTAAGGACTAGCTGACCGTTCCTGTCTACAGAGAGTCGAAAACTATTCAAGTCTATGAACGCGTCAGCCTGGTACTCTCGCAACACTTCAGCGAGTCTCGTAACCGTGTGAATATGACCAATCTCTCTGAACCTTCTTGAAGTTAAGAAAATTATAACGAATAATCAAATGGTTCTTTTCGCTCTATTCCTCTGTTGCCATGCATTCTGCCTGATAAATGAAAGCCTTTCGAATCGACAATGAGAGTCTATATGGCGAAGTATATTACCCCTGCGAGCGGCTTGTTCTATGTGATATTGAGGGGAAGGGGAGGCGAGTGAGCTTGTGCGAGAAGAGCCGCGCACTGAACCGGATGGGGCTGGTGCGTTCGAGTCATTGGTCCTGGCGGAATCCTGTCAAGGATGACCCTGATGGAGTGACATTCACAGACAATGGACTAAGTGGGCGGATGGTGCGGCCGAGGCGGAGGGTTCAGGACGGAAGAGATTGGATTAGAGGGTGATGAGGGAGGTGAGTGAGCGAACGGGCGCGTTGGGGGGAGGTGATTGTTGGGGGAGTGACCGAGGTCGTGTTGCGTGAGTGAAAACTATCATGTTAGATAGTTAATTTCCCGTGCGAACTCACATCTATACATCGCAGCGTGTAGTCACCAATATGCAACATAATTGATAAGGTACTGTTTTATTCTGAACAATCCACAAATTAGGTGTCATAGTACAACTTCTTTCTTATTTTCAGGTCGACGTTCTACCATTCCTTACGACACCCACGGCGCATTTCGAGAAAGGACAGACAGAGTGCCAATGTTCATATGCTAGAGTGAGCACTGATAATTCAGATTTTGTTTGTCAGCGGGTCATTTTTAGCTAAAGCTTATCAACCTTGGAACCTTGTTCATTGTTGGCAGTGGCTAAAATAATGCTTATCGACAGAAATTTTTTCAGGAAGCTGAGTCTCAAATAATGCTTTTCCCTTCCTCTTCCAATACTCAAGCAACAGTAAATGTTAACCTTTCGATAAAATGTGGTCCACATATTCATCTATAACTTTTTCAACTTCTGGTGGCAAATCTTTACTGGAGGAACGGTATTGACCCGTAGCACATGGCGATCTTGAAAACTGCAAAAGATACGTCATTAAACTTCATGCGGGAGTTACTTTCGGACTTATTTTGGACTCAGTTGCCCTAAAAAATTAAGTGCAAGAAACAACAACGCGTTATTTCCATATTCGCATTTTTCCAGTACTCCTCGCTGATGGGAAAACGTTTTGAACTTTCGTGAAATTTTCTAATTATAATTTAGTCGGCGGCATGGTGGTCGATTAACAATCGTGGCTCGGAGTGAGCGGCGGAGAGGCTTCGGGGCAGTATTAAGATCCGACGTGAAGAGATGGGCTGGTGGAGGAGGCTGTGTCGAGGCTGTGGTGAAAAACGTGACCACAAGACACTGGGCGAGCGGGGCGTGGGGGGGGTGACCGAGCGGCGCGGGACGTGTGGGAGGGCTTAGTCGTGGGCTGGCGAAGCTGGAGTGATCCAGAGAGGGGGCTGGAGAGAAGTGGTAAGAACAGAATGGAGAAGGAGATGAGCGAGGGGGGGGCGCGAGGCTCTCCTCAATAACACAAATGAAAATATAGCATGCGATTGACGGTCCTTAAAGGGCTGTATGCAACTCTTCCAGGAAGGGGAAAAATTGTGCTCCGAGGAAGAGACGTCCCTGAAGCAGAGCGCCTCTTTCAACGAAGTGGGGGGGGGGGGGGGGGTGGGGGGGTAATTCAGCGTTGAAAACGGCTAGAAGTTAGAAGGCACGAGAGGATATGTTAATTAGGTGCGGGGGGGCGGGGGGGGGGGGGATACGAAAACCAATCGTTGGGGGGGAAACAGATGGCGCGCAACACGTTGGGGCGTTTGGGCAGTCCATGTGCCAACGGCACTTGGCGAGGCGGCGGAGTTCTCTTCTCAAAAAATCTGATCATCCATGTGTTACAAGGTTTAGTCATATGTACTATTCGCTTCCGATACTAACATTCAGAACTCCTCACATATCCAAAGTTAATCAATGTTATAGTTACCACCAGCTTCCTGCCTAGCAGACCGTCTTCTATTTATTCGCAATCGAGCAAGATACCCTACTTCATCACCCCCCGGGCTTTGAACATTCTAGATGCAAAGAGTGAATAGGAGGATATTTTTACAGTTGCTATCCACAGTGCCCTCTTTTTTTCAGAAATTGTGCACAGACGAGGACAAGTGGTAAGGGTTCCTATCCCTACTATGTATAAAGCGCTATGTCTGTCTGTTTGTGTGCGTGTGTCACGAAATTCATAGCTCGCTTCCCTGCAACGATAGAGGGCTGTATTTTGAACATGATATAGGGAGTGGGTAGGGAACATACTAGGTGGGGGTCAGAAAGAGATAACATAATAATCTTGATAGAGGGTCGAGGCAGGGTCAACCCTGCGTTGCGCAAAGAACAACGAGGGGGTCGTATTCAGCCGACCGAAAAGGGAGGGGGTCGTATCCACAGACGGGCTGCAAGACGGCTTGAAAAGTGCAGTGTCCGGGAGTGCACTTTCAGCCTCTAATGTTCTCCAGGAGCTCTGCACGCTGTCGGAGAGTCACACAGACATGAGCTCCATGGGAGCATTAAAGCATGCAGAGCACTATAAGTCTCACCATCAGCTTATTATCCTTAATCGACGCTATCCGGACGGCGCTTTGCTCCGCGGCATAGATCAAGAGTACAATAGACAATAGCCCAAAAACTTGTGTTATCGAGTGGAGTGCCAGGAGAAAGCAGGTCGGGGGTCTGCGGATGAGGTGAGGAGAGCGATGCGTGAGGATGTCCGGAGGGAGATGCAGAGTGGAGATACGTTCATAGCGAAAGTGCAACAAGAATGCACATAACAGCACATGCAAGTGCATAGGGGCATGGGGGATGGGGACTAGACGACGGTCGTGAGGGGGGAAAGATGAGAGCGACGGCGTCGAGAAATGGCGAGGGCAACTGGTCGCAGCAGGATGGGAGACGCGGGTTATGAGCCCGGAGCACGTTTTCCAGCAAAAGAGCCTCGCTGCGTGTACGGCGGAAGCAGACAAGAGCTGTGCGTGAGAGAGTTTTCGAGGGGGGGGGGCGGGGGGGGGTGGCTGGCATAATTAACAATCTGAGCTGAGGACAAAGGGGTATGAATTTGTGGGGGGCGGGGGGCGAGTTGATTCGTAGGAGACGCGGTATGAAAAGTTGATGGTCCGGGCAGGGGAGAAGTAGAGTTTCAGGGAGAGGATGTTGAAGGAGGGGGGGGGGGGGGGGCGGGCCCCGGGGGCCTTGTTTGTTATGAAGTACTCTTCGAGTGGATTCCAACAATCTTTACCGCTTCTCATCACATTAATTTCAAAGGAAGTTATGGGCCTTTAAAGACTGCATAGTCGCGGTCCAGGAAAAAGGCTTGAAAAAAATCAAGGTGGAATTGACGGAACAACGGGACTATTTTTTGAGCGAGTGATTATTTCAAGAAGTTTTAGCACTTATTCGAAAGCTCTAATCCTCTAGTTTCTAATTAGCCTTAGACATCTGCAAAATGTTGAGTATGAAGAAAGTTATTAACGTTTGAATGTCGAAAACTCGCGCCTTCTCAAAAATCGGACCCCAAACCACCCAAGAACGGAACAACGGGACTATTTTTTGAAAAAATGATCGCTGGGGGGGGGGAAAGAGAGTGTCAGGGGCTTGTGTCGAAAGTGCGGCATCTTGCTAGTTTCTAACTAAGCTGGGTGCAGTGAGCCAGAAAGGTTGGGGGGGTAGTAAGAGAAGAGGCTGGGGGTGAATTTTGGGAAGTGTCAGACTCGGTCCGTGTGCACAGAGAGGAAGCGGGAGAGCAAGCGGGCGGAGCGATTGTTTTTGGGAGGGAAGTAGGCTGACAGTGCCAAAAGCATGTTCGAATGAGGCGTGCCTGCAGGAGAGAAAACTAGTGTATGATTTTCAAATGTTGGGGGGTGTTGGCGATTTCGATGTAGGAACAGCCGTTCATGAAAGAAATCATACCTGTGGCGAATGGAGGGGTTTGGTATTGGCAGAGTGTAAGGCGTGAGAGGTATGTGTTTTGAGATGTATGAGAGGTGAAGGAGAAGGTTGAGATATCGAAAAAGAGTGTATGGTTGGGTTGTCTGAAGAGGTAGAAATCGTGTACTATTAGAAATGAGGTAGGTTTCAAGCGAAATGGGAATGGTGAAAGCTATGCCTTCTATTTAAGTGAGAGGAGAAACGATCGAGTTTGGCGCTCCGGCAGTTCTGATATCTGAGCGGAGAGCGAGGAGCGGGGGAGATTGCCACGGGCGGCCACCACTGGGTCTGCGAGTGTGTGGGTGGAGCGGATCAGTGTGATGAGCATTGGGAGTGGAGCGAGGGGGGTTAAATTATGGAAAGAGGGGGGCAGTGATAGGGGGGAGAGTGGTGGGGGGGTCGTACCGATACCGACCGAAAGGGGGGGAAGGGGGGTCAAGAGGGACGCGTTAGGAGGGAGGTGTGGAGGAGTTGCGGCAACGCGGCGAGGGGTGTGAGGCCGTGGGGGGGCGCGAGGGACGCAAACTCACTTAAATTATACGGCGGCCCGTCCCAGCAGCAGATGGGTGTTGGGTGGCAAGAATGATGTACACGGTGGGACGGGAACACGTTCAGTGGGGTACAGGAAGTGATAAGAGCCGATAAGGGTTGATAAGAGGCGCTGAAACGCAAATTTCCCTAAATTCATAGCGCGCGTCCCAGCAGCAGTGGGGTGTTGGTTCCAAGAAGTGATGTACAGGGTGGGACAGGAACACGTTCCGGTGGGGTACAGGAGGTGATGAGGGCCGATAAAGGCCGATAATTCCCATATTCGGAACATAGAGACCATTTAGAACCATAATCTAGATAACGCATTTCACTTCAGTATCATCTCATTACGTTGTTGTCATCAACATAAAATACCTATCCACCGCTACAGTCCCAAATTCCCTAAGAATGTATGATGGATGTTTAGCGATATACGATAATGGGTATTTCTATTGGCAGATCATTAGCCGGAGTAGTTGATTCCGAATGATGTATTTCTATTGCGCGATCATATGGTGGGAAGGTATTCGACCGCTAAATCATCCTGACATCCAATGCATGGTGGTTGTTTACAGACACCACTTTAGCTCCGCACTCCACCGCGCGTATCAGACGGTTGGTTAAAAATGGGCATTCTGTAGAAGGCCAGCTAACGCATTTCACGAAGCAAGTTATTGTTTAGCGGCGGAACCTAACGCTCCGCCGGCTGGCCAGCTTTACGGAGCCCTTCCGTGTCATGCACGCGGTAGTGTGCGGAGCTAAACTGGTAATATCATATGAATGTAGCGGGTAGGAGAGAAACGGAAATTATCTTCATATTCTGATTGGTTCTGACATGTGGTCAAGAGTTGTCATCGCGTGAAACAATTTCATCGACAGGAAGCAGCCACATAGCGACATCTTACATAGTCTACACAGTTACAAGCAGTAGATGGCTCATCTAGCGGTTGCGCCATCGTTTAAGGTTTGCACTTAGCGAAGTACTGCGAGGAACGGAGGGCAAAACCTCTTTTGGGTGTACGTCACAGCTCGCTTCGGCCAAGCCACGTGCAAACAATGGAGACATATTATTTGGCTAAAACCGACTACGCCTTTCTCATATCCGGTGATACTTTGTCAAGACGGCTGAAACCTCTATTTGTGAAAAGCATGATTTGTCAGACATTCACTCATGTTCGCACACACCTCATGTTGATTGTTTGTCCCCGCCTGGGCTATTTTTCGATAGCTTATAAGGCCAAAACATACGTCTGAAGCACAGCTTGCCTACTGCAGGCTGCTGGTAAACGGGGCGACTGAGAAGTAACTGGAGCCCCTATTACCATGGTTAGCCTCTGAGGCTGCACTCGTCCTTTCGTTTAGAGGGCAATCTCGACAAACAATTTTACTCAGTATTTGGTTCTTCAATGCTACACATATTTTCACAGGCTCCTTTCATTAACTTTCTCAGGAGGGACTCGTAATTCAACAGTTATGAATATGCTCTAATAGGAAGGGTTCAGTGCAAAATGAGGTGAGTAAGATGGTCTCTAAGGACTTAAGTAACACGCTATATACGATACCCCCTGTGGCACGCGAGTAAAAAATCAGGTCAGCACAAAAAGAAAAGCCTGGTTCTTGAGGAGAACGCAAGCGGATTCTTCTTCGTTTATCTGGAAACCGACACGTGCTAAGCATCAAGATCAAACCGTAGAATCAAGAAGTCGCGCGCCGCGTACCGTTGCATGTCGCCAAGCCGCGGGTGAGCGAGCATCAAAAAATTGTCGCCTCGTGGGTTCATTTGTGGTTTTTATCAAGGAGCTTGTTTTAAGTGCACTGTCCTGTTAGAAGCGTCACCCCATCGCGTCTCATTGGGTACTTCTCACTGATAAACATGTCAGAATGCAAGGAGTATAGGAAGGCTACAGTGCATGACTCCTGGGAAGTTCATGATTAGGCGTGGCTATGGGTTTGACGTGGCCGTAGTCGCACTTGATAGGAGCCGTATTGAAGGCTGTTTCTAACATACACTTCCTTGGATATCAGTAAAGCATGCTGGGAGCATCTTATCAGCGCCACCTCTATCAAGTGCGGCAACCACCACGTCAAACCCGCAAGAGCCAATTCCGACTTCGGAAGATGGTCCGAGTATATGTTTTGAAGTGCTCGCCACGGTGCCCTTTCCTACTCATCCTTTAAGTAACTTCCCTTATCATCTGCATAGGATTTACCGTAGCCACTTCTTATAAGACAACACCTCAAGATCGACATGGTGGGTCGATAATGAAATTGTTGATGGGAACTAGCTAGAGCCGCAGGCATTCCTATTGTCTTTTTCTAAATTTTTTATATATTGCCAGCAAGTAGTACGGCCGCGATCGCTTACATACCAGTACAAACAAAGACATATGCACCAGCACGAACAAAGAAATACGATAAGTAAACTGTCCAAGCAACTGCCAAAGCAAAACCAACCAAAATCCGGCAACATCCTTTACAAACGCGGTTCAGTTTACACGCAATCGCGCAAGGACCGCGCAACCAGTCACGCGACCTCCACGGCTAGCAAGTGGGCGGACTCTGATGAGCGAACACACCATACACACTACCTCATTAATAATTTTCAGCTATTTTGAGCTTAAGTTTTCTTCAGCCCGAAAACTTCATTCCGTTTTGCAATCGAGGGACGCATTCTTTGTCATTGCATTTAGTAAGTACAAGCCCACCTGGGAGTTTTGCTTCATGTAAGAGGAGGTCAGTGGTGCTGAGATGAAGAAAAATCATGAAAAATGGAATCTCCCTTGCTTGTTAATTTCCGCACTGGTGCTCTCATCGGTGGTGCCCCATTCAACGCTAAAGCTCTCTCTCTCTCTCTCTCTGAAAGATTTGCGGCGAGTGCTTAGCCACTCGATCAGCACCGATAGTGCCCGGGGAGAGCCATGCTATATAGACGGAGGCGGCTCCTTTGCTGCAAATTGCATGTCGGGCCACACCCTCAGCGGGTCCGCCTGTCTTTCCACTAAGAGAGTTTACCCTCCTCCGACCTACGACCTTTCTGTGAAATCCTTTCCAAAGCACAAGTACGGCCCCGCACACCATCGCGAGAGAGACGCAAGGCTGTGGAGAAACCACACAGTCGAGCGTGAGCTTCCACTGCTGAACAATAGGTTGCTCCTTGAAATGCGATGACTGTACCATTTTTGCTGGAGCTCACCATTTGATTTGTTCGCTTGCTGGAGTGCGGAGCTAAAATGGTGTCTGTTAACAACCACCATGCATCGAATACCAGGATAATTTAGCGGTCAAATAATGTTTGTTGCGAATGATGTTGAAGCAGAAACACCCACCGGTCGAGTGTTTACATAAAGATAATTATAAACGACTAATTTTGAATTGCGCGCTGTAACCAAACGTTAGTTCAATAAAATATTGTACCAAGCATACCTTGCAAGTTGCGGTGGTGTACGTCGGCTGGAGGATGAAGTGAACGTATCACATGACAACGCCATGTATCCTGTGGTGTTCATCTTAGGGCTGTTCTTAACGACGTTCTTGCACTTATTCTTGCTTGACTCGTACCAAAATTTCCTTGCCACTAATTTATTTGATTAACCATTACCCATTTGAACGATTGCTATCGCAATGTGTAACTGTGTTAATTTGTAGAAACTCGTGCAGTGTGGTACAGGGTGTTCCATAATTACTGCAACACTTTTCTTATCTTGTAACTTCTCTCAAAGTGGACGTATCTTCAAGTGGTCACACACTATTCTTAGTCCGTCCTTAAGATGTTGAAAGGAATGACATTTATTCGATAAGTCTCCCTGACGCTGTGAGTATGGCTTCCAGTTGCTCCAAACGCAACTCTGGTGTTTCCCGCAGGGCATACTGGAGTTCCTTCTTCGAAACTTTCTAGAGAAAAGGCTTCAGCTCCTCTGTTTGGATGCATTGTTTAGTGCAGGCTCTGTCCCCTAATATAGCCCAAATAGGATGGTCCAGCAGGTTGAAATCGAGAGATATGAGAGCCATTTGTTTGAGGATGTGAAATCGGGAACAGCATCATGAGATCAGTCCTAAACAAATTTTGCCCCTTATGCAGAAGCTGGTTACTTTTGAAAAGAATGTCATTCCTCCTTGGAGAAGCTAGATACCTCAGTAACGAATGGTGCACTGGAGCATTTGTTAGCTAGGTCTGTATCAAGTTTCATTCGCTTTTCAACACAGTTGTGGTGAGAG
>MU870069.1:2952-25340 GCA_036418205.1 Ostertagia ostertagi | reverse complement strand
CTAATAGGCCGTGTGCCAAATTCACCACGAATGCTTTTGTTTTTGAGAAATCTAGAGCCACCAATGATTATTTAACGAGTTGTCTCTATGGAAGCTCTCAGAAAACACTTAACCAAGCGACAGCAGTCTCTAACAAGGGGGGTCTTTCAGGGCAAGCCGCGCTTTTTCAAAACGGTTTCTTGCATATTGTAGGGACGCATGTAGGGAGCACAAAACCATGTTTGGCTTTCGCTGAAAGGTTTGAACCTAAAATAGAAGTGTAAGGTGCTGTTGATGGTGATTCATCGCGGCGATTGGCGCCCTTAGATTGGCGCCAAAAGGCGCTAAATGTGTCATATGTCATATTCATGGTCAGGACCATTTTGAAGCCAACAAGTGGCCGCCAACCTTGATTGCAAAATTTAGTCGCCGCGGGGGATTCGAACCATCAAGGGTATTATTCACCACTTTTTTGGTACTACTAAAACCGTTCAGCGAAAACGAAACATGGTTTTGTGGTCCATACATGCGTCCCTACAAAAAACCGCCTTGAAAAAGCGCGGCTTGCCATGAAAGACCCCCTTGTAAGTTAGCACAATACTAACTTATCACAGAAATGGGATCTTTTCCCTGGAGGAATCACTACATGAATTTTTCGCAATTTTTCTACCGGAACTGATTTCTGTTGCATGCATGTAGCTTGATAGGTCTGATTTAGTATGGACGCACTATAAGGCCGTACCGGATACACGAAAAAGAAAAGAATCAATTGTTATGAACAAGCCAATGTTCACAGAGCAATGCTAACAGGCTAGATATGTATGATAAGAGAATGATTGGATCCCGTGCGGCTAGCAGAATAACAGCCGGCCCAAAGTAGTGCACGAAATTTGCTCGACGCAATTAGAACCTGTGTGTCCGACGAGGAGCCGTTGCAAAATTTACTCGATCTTTAACTCGACGCTGCCGAGACTTCATCGCAGTGGCATATAGTTATAGAGACAAAACCCCGCACTTGATTAGAATCAGTTATTGATCATGGGAAACACAAGTTGCGATTCCAGGAGGGCTCGACGTAACAAAAAATCTTCAAAAAGACTTCAAATCGGGTTAGATTCCTAACGTGTTCTCGATACACACGCTGATCCCAACGCTTGATAGCTCCCACACTTGCTGTTGATTTTTCAGGATGCAACCCTTCTTCGAAGTACGACGATGTGAGCGACAGGGAAGGGTTCAATGTAAATTTTCGCTAAGTAAGCAAAATTTTGTGCTGTCTTCACCCTTTCTATCATATACGTTGATTACACCTCGGAAACTGCTCATTATCAAGTATTCTGCAGCTCAATTAGCCTCACAGGCACACTGCACTATAAGGTCGTTAAACAGCCGAGACGCTGAAGAGGTGCTCAGATGCTAGAAAAGATAAAATGTGACATGGGAAATTTCGAAATATGATACTTACTGACCCAAGCCTGGCAGGCCTGTGGGCCTAGCAATTTAGCTTCTCTGAAGGAGCTGCGTTTGTCTCTCTATATTCACTCGTCGTTGTCAAGATCGGTCTGGGTTCGGCGCGAACTCATACAGTTCTGAGTCAACAGCGAAGGGGATCTTATTAAAGGTCTTTGCTTGTCATCGGGTTTATTTCCAGCTCATATCGGTTTCTATCTCATATCGGTACTATACTACCGCATTCTCTGATCAACAACCTGCGGGTAAGGCAAGCAAGTAGTAAACAATCAGGTTCCGTCACCAACACAGATATTCGGCTGATTTAGATCTGGTGTCATCCAATCTTGACTTCAGTGTAATAAGATTTTTTCCACTTTCAATTCCACTTAAGGTCTATGAAGTAATCTGGCTAAACGAACCGCTTTGTGTTTCTGAGAAGAATGTGTTGTACGAGGCATCCTCCACACCTTGCGTTTTGTCCGCAGGCATGATTCCATCAGGCTGAAATTACAAATAAATTCTACCAAAACACAACGATAAATTCACCATAACTGTTTCATTTGTCGACTTCAAACCATTTGGCTAAAAAGAGAACTGTAAATATTACAGGATTTCAACAATCCTTATCATGGATGGCTTCGAATTTTTCATTGTTTACACGTACAAAAACAACCCCTGTTCAATGGTTGTTTGGCAACCGCCGTCCACTTTCGTCGTAGATAGCCGGACCGGAAGATGAAAAAGGATCTCACTTCCTTTAGCGAGGTTTCTTGAGCCGCAACCAAGATATTATGAACGTTTTACTCGGCTAACGTTTCGGCCGTATCGCCTTCGTCGGAGCCTGGAAAGCCAAAGATAAATGCGATTCACCCCCCAAACACCATTTCAAACTTCAAGAGAAGTCCCAGACCCTATGTCTCTAGGAAGGCATCACAAATCACTAAACACTAGAACCCACCTTAAGAAGATGAGTACATCGGAGAGACGGGGCGACCCTTGTGCGCGAGGGTCAAGGAACACCTAGATGGTTTGAGTCGAGCAAGGCCTGAGACCCCCCTGGGAGCTCACCGCATGCAGTCACATGGAGGCGCAGGATTTGAGGTAGCAATCAGTATTCTGCTGCGAGAACCACTAACTTCTGCACGCAAGACCCTTGAGGCATTCTTCATTAACGCCAGGTCCCCTAAAATGAACAGGAAAGACGAATGCCTAGCCATAACTAACGAACTCGCGCCTTTTTCTGACCTCTGTGGGCTTCGTTTGCCATCGGCTTCAGGCCGAGGGGCCAGGTCATCTGAAGCCGTCCCCCTGTAGTCAGATTAGCGGTGGTCTACACCAAGTCCGGTCGTTTCTTAAGGTGGGTCCAAGTGTTTGTGATTTGTGATGCCTTCCTAGAGACATGGGTCTATGGGACTTTCTTGAAGTTTGAAATGGTGTTTGGGGGTGAATCGCACTTATCTTTGGCTTTCCAGGCTCCGACGAAGGCGATAGGCCGAAACGTTAGCCGAGTAAAACGTTCATAATATCTTGGTTGCGGCTCAAGAAACCTCGCTGAAAGTAACTCTCGCAATGCCAAGATTGACCGAGAGTCGAACATGGACAATCTCACTTCTTTCCAAGGCAAAGCTCCTGTTGCATAAATGCATTGTGGGGACGATAAGGCTTTCGGCCGCCCTAATTCACTATACGCACGCTTACAGTAAAATGTCTAGTTGTTCTAATGGTCCGCCATCCCACCTATTCGATCCCCTGATGGTGTGAATCTTTTGGATTACTAAAAATATCGAATTTATTGTGACACAACCACTGTTCGCAGGAGTCTCCAGGTGCGGCTTCGGATGAACCTCGGCATGATGGCGCTGCTTGTTATGTTTTCAACTCTTCACCAGGCTTGGTAACTGGCCTTTATTAAGCTAACGTTTCGGCGAGAATTGCCCTCTTCAGAGCTCGAGTTCGGACAGTCTATGAAAACCCGACCAAATGTCTTAGCAAACCCAACGGTTCGCAGGGATACATAACACACGTTCAAGATGGTTCGTATCGCAGATTCAATGAAAAATGGAAACTGGAGATAGAAGGTACTAGTCTACGGCCCTTCACGCTGCAACCGCAGGAAATGCCAAAATCAGGTCCTGTATTCCTCGGCAAGTCCTAATGAACTTGCGTGACTTCAACTCGTTGTCATGATTTGAGTTCTTTCAGCAGACTATTTGCTCACAACCTATGCTATGAAGAGGTCTTAGGGTAACGCTTGAATTCGAAATTTGACCTGCAGGTTATAGCCGGGCAACCCTTCTCAACACCAAGTGGTTGTTTTCCCATATGTTAGCAATTGAAATTGCAGCCGTTAATTTCACTGTGGCCAGAGAAGCGAGAAAAGTTGCTGGGCGCCATTCATATTTTCGCCAGCTCGTACATAGTGCGGAAAGTGATGACAGTGCGAAGAACGCACGCACTGACCGTGACGCGTCCTTGGCACAGTAGGTGCCTCTCAGTATAATTTTCAATCTTATGACCTTCTATATTTTTTGTTATTTTACGCGCCATGATGTTTCAGTCATTTTTTTCCAACGAAAATTCTTTTCAATATAAATCGTAATTTTTCAGTGATCCACAAAAGATTATCGTCGTGCAGCTGCTCGTGAAAGTGGGGGGTGAGCACCCTGCTGAGTTTAGAAGTGCACAAAAAGAACAGCTGGTAACAAAAAATTCCGCTGTAGAAAAACACGTCTGAAAGTAAAACCTCGAGCAGAACATGAAAAATATACAGAATGAGTAAAAAAAAGGTACCGATAAATAGAAAGGCACCGAGTGTGGGCGAAGTCCGCATTATGCGCAAGAGCGTGTGTTGACGCTCTTGGTACTGTCCGCACGACGCTATCCGCCGAGTCCGCGCAACCGCAAAGTACACTGCGACGCATAATCTTAGTTCCACCTACAAATTTCCCAAAAACTAGAATTTGGAGATGTTTTTGAAAAGGGCTCTACAGACAAATTGTGACACATGCAAATGCGAATCTGAATATTATCACGGAAATCCAGTTTGAGAAAGCAAAAATTTTTTATCCTCATTTTTTCGAAAATACCCGACTTGCCTATGACGCAAAATCATAGTTCCACCACATGTTTCTCTGCTGCATTTTGCTTTTACCCAATCAAATTATTACCCACTCAAGTCCCTTAGCTTATAGCAAAGGCAAAACCGCTGTCGAACTTCCGTAAAAGGAAAACCCTAGCAAAAGAGACGCAGGAATTGTTGAAGTGTCAGCTCACGCTGGAATTTGTCGGGGTGACTTCATAACGAACAAATTTCTCAAGGATGCTACAGGATATGATTCTGGGAGGAACCCTGATTACTATCCGACCGAGATAAGCGCCGTATCGTGATAAATAAGATTAGTATATAGTATAGGATAGGATAGAGGATAAGAAATACGGTTTCAGTGAGAAGAAATCAGAGAGAAAAACGAGCCATTTTTCTTTGAAAGCTCAGCCAGTTCGAGTGAAGCGGTGGCATTCTTTCATTTGCGACTTTTGATTTGCGTCTTTCTTTCTCTTAACGTTTTTCTTTCTCAGATCGGTTTTCTACTTCGTAGCACACATGTATGGAGAAGAAAATGATCAGGAGGATGGTCAGAGGTTCCAAAATATCACAGATAAAAAAGTGTCCTCACTTCGCTCTACTTAGCAAAACTTTTTGAGAAAAATGGCTCGTTTTTCTCTCTGATTTCTTTTCACTAAAAGCGTATTTCTTATCCTCCAGACATGGACTGTCACGAGCGTGTTGTAAAACACGTGAAACTGCTTCCATTGAGACACTAACTTTTGAAGAAGTTTTGATTTCCGTACCCGTCTGGATAAAGTCGTATTATTTTCTCACGATACGGCGCTTATCTCGGTCGGATAGTAATCAGGGTTCTTCCCAGAATCATATCCTGTAGCATCCTTGAGAAACTTGTTCGTTATGAAGTCACCCCGACAAATTCCAGCGTGAGCTGACACTTCAACAACTCCTGCGTCTCTTTTGCTAGGGTTTTCCTTTTACGGAAGTTCGACAGCGGTTTTGCCTTTGCTATAAGCTAAGGGACTTGAGTGGGTAATAATTTCAAAATTTGATTGGGTAAAAGCAAAATGCAGCAGAGAAACATGTGGTGGAACTATGATTTTGCGTCATAGGCAAGTCGGGTATTTTCGAAAAAATGAGGATAAAAAATTTTTTGCTTTCTCAAACTGGATTTCCGTGATAATATTCAGATTCGCATTTGCATGTGTCACAATTAGAGTCCTTTTCAAAAACATCTCCAAATTCTAGTTTTTGGGAAATTTGTAGGTGGAACTAAGATTATGCGTCGCAGTGAATGAAAGAGAATCGGCGAATGTTACATAGTGGGTCATCAGCTGCGAGAAAATGGCAGTTAATAAACTGACCTGCGATAGCACAGTGGCCTGCCCACAGGGAGAAAGGGAGGCCAACTGCCAACAAACCCAAGGTCCAAATCATCATTGTGATGTGACTCATGGTCAGTCTAATGAATATCGTCACTACGATGAAGTCCTGTATAGACAAGGCCTCTTCGTTGTGCATACTTCCACTTAATTGCGTTATCTCCCTTCCGATGTGTTGACCTCACAACGAAGCAAAAGCCGCAAAGTTTACGCAGGGTAGTCCCGGCGGTTGCTGGGACATGAACTGGTAGAATAGTAATCTAAACCCCCCCTTTGTTTCTTTTGTTGAGGCGTAGAATTTTTTTTTCCTTCCATGAACATACTTGTTCAACGGTGCATAGACCACCTTACAAGAAACGTATCGCCTGAGAGTAGGTGTTCAGGTCTCTGTGATAGAACTCTCTTCTTTGAATTCGCTGAAGTCTAGGCAACGAAAGTTCGGATATGAGACCATTATAGTTGGGGTAAGGTTGAACAACCTCATGAGTAATTGGATTTTTCTTGTTTTCTTCTCTCAAAAGCGTTGCGAAAAAGGTGTGGACGGTTTGCTTTCGGAATGGCTGTGGCATCTGCGCATAGGGTCACCGTTGCTCAAGTCCTCTCACTTTCAGGATGGCGTTAAACTCTAGCAATTAGAAGTCCCGAATCGTTAGAGCTAAACTGGAAAATGCTTCCGCTCGTGAATCCACTTACCACACTTCACCCACTATTTAGCGCTGGTATAAGCTGGGTAGTCGATGGAGAGTATCATAAAAAGCAAACAGGAACCTACCCATGTCGAATCATAAGAGGAGCTAATTTGGGCTCAGGCATGCGAGATTCAAACTCTTTTCTAGAACTCTACAAGTCTTCGAGAATGTTTTCGTGCAGCACCTTGCCGCAATAGAAATCTCCGGCAACTTAGTGATTATTAATATTTTTCCTTACAACAGGCAGTCCATCCAGGCTGTCAATCACGGGTTAGTTGATGTATGGACGGAGAAGACAACCCTGCGTAAAGTGAATCTGCAGTGCACCCCTGATTGAAAGAGCATGTCCTCAAATTCCTCTGTTCATCCTGCATAGCCCGATGTTTGAAATCCCAATCGGTAATTATAATAAGAAAAAGGCTTTCAAAAGGTTCCAAAGTAACTGGAAACTTGGGCAGATCCGAATGGGTGAGCTGGTACGGTACATACGAAGCTTTGCAAAACATCAATGCTTTCAAAGAATTCCATGGCAAGAAGTGTAAAGTGGCTCGGAAATTATGCAAAAAAAAACTGATTGCTGCTCTACTATAAAAACGAGTTACAACCTACTGAAGAGCGCACAGAAAACAGCTCCATGTCAACACCTCACACGGTCTCGGCGTTTTCGGCCGGGAATGGTTGATATCTTTTGCAATAGGTAAATTAAAGCAGCTCAGCTTTCTTCAGCTTTTTCATTGTTGCAATGTCACATTTTGACCCACCTGTATTCCGTGCTCTAAGCAGTACAGCTCCCAGCAGGCATTGCCGATTTGCACCCCAGCCTGTCCAACATGAAGCGAGACGATCTCGCGCTGAAATGATACGATCCTTGCAGCTATGAGTTAATGTGTTTACCAGGAACAAAAAAAAAAATTCTCGCCAGAAAGGGGAAAGGAGAATAGAGTAAAACAGTTAGAATAGACTGTCACTCCCGTCCCCGATCCTAAGCAGCGTCAGATATGCGATTTTTGACTGCACTTATTCAAATTTGTACGAAACACCTCCTATTGAGACACAAAGCTCTTCAGAGACGGTTTGGTGAGATGTTCGATCGTAGTGGCTTTTTAGAACTTTATTCTTCTCGAACCTCTCGCTTTCATATAATGAAAAGAAAAGAATGAAAAAGAAAACGGTGGTCAGCGAATCGCTTCTTGACTCATTGTTGCGGGTTTCTCTAAACGTAAAACTTGAATTGCATTTCAATAATCGGAACCCTGATTCGTAAAGGCAATCTCAACACATGAGACTTTGAGACGCGGTAACGCGTCTCACCCTTATCATCCCTTTTTCTAGCGTATGCGGGGATTCTTCCCAATTTGCTTGTCTTTCCTCTATGGATTACAACATAACATAACTTGTAAACGACATGGTCACGGTATGATCAAAAAATGCCCCAGTTTGAGCAGAAGTTTTTTAAGCACAGTAGAATTGGCAGCTCGGTTTATTCTTCGTTTTTTTTTTTCCTATTCTCATGAACATGTCAGTGAGAAAGGGTAGTGAAAGTGAATACAAGCTCAAAGGGATAGAAAAATATATGTTCCACTTGGCACATCCACATCGAAAATAATTTTGGCATCCACTACAGGAAAAACGCGGAAGGCTCCCCTTTCATTACTATTACACGTTCTTTTGGTCGGGCGCACTGAATATCGCTGAAATAGTTCTGTACCAGTGATGCTTTTCAAAGATATCTCGATATTTACGATTGCTAGGTGCGGCGGCCGCGCTCGCGAAATCGCCCCTGTCCCACGTGGTCAAAAAAGCCACAACCCGCGCTGCCGTCAATGTGTTAACCACCAAAACTCAAGATGAGACGTGTGCCCACACTATGTAGCTTTCATACATGCAGTCCAGAATTAAGAAATTGGTTACGATCTCGTTCATTTGAAGGCTGGAAATTTTGCAATATAGCGCGAAAAAAATTGTTACTGTCTCTGTGATTTGAGAAGCTCAGATAAAAAATACATTGTTGCATAAGTAAACATATGTTATAGTGTAAAGAAGGCTCCAGAGAAGGCAGTTTCATTCTTGACTCAATAACACGAATCCTCACGATCCCAAATTAACAGATCCCATCTGCTCCTCAGAAAACCGATTGAAAGAACCTACTGTTTAGCAGTTCGTCAACCTGTCTGCCACGACTACATCCTTTTTCTTCCATTTGTGCCATTGTGCGCTGTTACTTGCACGGTTGAGATACGTGATGGACGGGGTCATAGGCAGTAGCGCCAGACGAAGTGAGTAAGAATGGCCGCAAAGGGACGCCGTTGCTATACCGACAGTTATCCACATATCAGTCCGCCCATATGGATATCAATAGCAAAGTACCATTATCGTTAGCTCCTGCACCCTAATCACATGCAGCCTGCAATTACACGTGCCGATTAATGGACCGTGAGGGTCATGTCAATATGGGAATAAATATTTCGTTCGAAGTAATAGTGAGCAGCCAAGGAGGGGAGCCGTTGATGAGAATCTAACGTTGTTGTGAAGAGGAGGTTAAATTCTCAAAGGCTTTGAATACTTTGTTCCATGAGAACACCACGACGGTTAAGAGGTCTCGATGATGGGAGAACTTGAGCTAGGACGTCTTGATGAAAAACTAAGGTGTAGGACCCCCTTTCTTTCATCACATCCTTTCATCAAGACCTCCTAGCCTTCCAATGTTTGCGCTACATGTTTTGAGCCATCCAGTGGGTCGTTTAGTGTTCTCTCTTGATAATGTGTTCAACAGCCGCTGAAATTCATCTTGTATTAGTAATGAGTGTAAAGCTCTCAGAAGGGGAGTCTTTCAGGGCTAGCCACGTTTTTTCAAAACGGTTTCTTGCATATTTAGGGACACATGTAGGGAACACAAACCATGTTTCATTTTCGCTGAACGGTTTAGCAGTACCAAAAAAGAAGCATAAGGTACAGTTAATGGTTCCGACCCCTTGACTGCTAAATTTTGCATATGGGTTGGCGCTTCCAAGGTGGTGCCAAATCGCGCTAAATGTCCAAATCCGATATCATATTCATCGTCAGGAACATTTTAAAGCCAACAAGTGGCCGCCAACCTTGATTTCGTGCATGTGTCCCTAATATGCAAGAAACCGTTTTGCCCCGGAACTCCCTAAACGCCAGTACTTCAGTGCTCTGACAAGAAGACCCTCTTGTCAGAGCACTGAAGTACTGGCGTTTGAGATCTCGCTCCAATTCACAATGTCGGAAAAAAAAAAACAAATTTATCATCTTTTGGGGAGATTTCGATTACCAGGCGCTAGCTAGATCGATAAGTAATGTCATGTATTATTTGGCACCGATTAATAAATTTTTCTCAGGCTTGATAATGGTGTCAGCGCCGAAGAGCACATTTCAGTGACTAAAGAGTCATTCGTACGCCGGTTGGATTTTTCGTACTTCTATTATATATTGAAGTTCCGAAGTGTTGCATGCTACTCTGCGAATTCAGAAATGTATGAACCAGTAGGCTGCTTTCATAGTTCGCATCGGTGCGGTCGGTGCCGACGGCGCCGACCGCACCGACAGTGTGAAGAGCGTCAATACGCACTCTGGCGCATGACGCGTACGTTGGGCGCAGATCGCGCGCTCCGATCGATAATCTTGGTTTTGGTGTATTTCTTGTCTTTTTCGATATTTTTTTGCGCAGTCTTCCTTTTATTAGTGTGTTTTCTGTTCATACTTATTCTTTTATGTCTTGATGAATACTTCAGTTGTTCCGCGGACGGAGCGACGTCGTGCAACCCATTCGTAGCTTCGAGACCCGGTGAGTTCACAGTTCATGAGCAATTTTGTTTATTCGAGTGAACTGTATGTTTCCAGTAGTTGCTTTCTCTTCGATACGATTTCCTGCTGGTGTGCGAATAATTAAATTACCAAGATCCGGCGGCCTTTCGCACACCAGCAGGAAATCGTATCGAAGAAAAAGCAACTTCTAAATTATAGAGTCCACTCGAATAAACAAAATTGCTTATGATGAACTCACCCGGTATAGCCACTTTCACCCGGGGTAGTACGACGGGGTTCTACGAAGTCGCTCGTCCGCGGAACAACTGAAAAGTATGAAACGAGACATAAAAGAATAAGTATGAGCAGATAACACACGAATAAAAGCAACACGGCGCAAAAAAAACATCGAAAAAGACAAGAAATACACCAAAACCAGGATTATCGATCGGAGCGCGCGATCTGCGCCCAACGTACGCGTCATGCGCCAGAGCGCGTATTGACGCTCTTCGCACTGTCGGTGCGGTCGGCGCCGTCGGCACCGACGCACCGATGCGAACTATGAAAGCAGCCTAGAACTTCCTCACCGACCCAAATGTTTTCATTTGTGAAGTTTATTAAGGTAGCGATGATATCCCAGCATACTGCTTTCCTTATCTGTGTTTTGTCTAGCCCAAATAAATATTGTGGGTAGCCGCGAGTATAAAAGCAGTCAAATGAGTAACATCCAGCTCAATGCCACCTGCAAAGAAGACACATGGGCTTTCCAGGTACCCACAAAGTGGTTCCTTCTCATACCTCTGTGTACGCGAAATGTTCATGATTTCAGCCGATTGGGGCGCCATTCCCGGACCATCCAATCCGCGTGCCCGGGCAGCAAAACATGTACGTGGCTCTCTGGTACAAATACGGGAAGCCGATCCACGGACGAGCATGGAATAACAACGGCGGTGTGGAGTGTTCATTTCCATACAAGAAAGCAGAACTCACCACAAAACGTGAACTCGAAGGGCACATTCAAATTCTCACATATAAGGGCAACTACAAGACACTAGGATACTGGTGGGTTAATTTCAAAATCCAGGGAAGCTTCCTTACAGATGGTTTCCAGGTATGAATGGCTGCCACTGAAATCCCGATTCGACGACACTACAGATCGTGAACTTGTAAAGTGTGGGCAGTCGACGCCTATTCTGATGACATGCGCCGACAAGGAGAAACGTCTTGGATATCTCGACTTGAGCACAGAAGTCGCTATGGTCGCCTACAATAAAAAAGTGGAGCAAATAGCTGGCGGAGCCACGCAAGAGTGCCTCGGAATCTTCCGGAATTACAAACCACCACCAAATGTGATCGTTGAAGACGATCAATGGGAAGATACCAAATGGGGAAACGAGTTCCCGAAAAACGTTGAACCGGTGGGTCTATCCCTACTGTAAATAATTCGCTGTGTGTGTATGTGTGAGTCTGTCTGCGTGTGTGTGCAGTCTTCAGAAGTTGGTTTAGGATATGATATAGGAGGTGGGACGGGAAACATATTTGGCGGGTGACAGAAACTGATAACACCTGATAAGGGCTGATAAGCAACGTTAGATGGGAGGGTTCACGAAATTCATGGCGTGTGTCCCAGCAACACCGAGGCACCGATCCCAACATGTGAGACATGCCTGATAGGTGACTGAAAGCGATAACACATAGCGTGCGGCTTAGCTGTAAGGAGACGCTGTCTTTCGAAGGGTCATATTTGCTTGGTTACAAAAAATGAAAACAGCTGATAAGAGCAGATAAGAACAATTAGCCTGAGAATGGAGAAGTGACTGAAGGTGCTACTTGAATGCGCGATAACAAATGCATTACACTTCGCTTGCGATGTCGTAGTCAGCATCGGATCTATTGAAGATGATTGGTGTTTTTTGTGGATGAGTATTGTTGTTCTATTTTAGTGTTACCGGCATAAGAAGCGATGCAACCGCTAAACCATCCCAACAATCGAATCGAAGATAATTGTTTACATTAAGTTTTAATACTCAGCAGCTCGCGTAATCGTATTGGTTATCCAAAACCCAATCGGCCACTAGACCATGTTGGTTTCCGAAAAATGATGGATGTTTATGGGCTTGACGAGCTGCGGAAAATGACTGCCCCCGGCACTATATTAGGTTTGAACGATTGAGATATCGCTTCCGTTTGTGCCTTTGTCTCTTGGCTCGAACACAATCTCTTAGGAATGGGAGACCATTAGGGAGAGCGATTCAGCACGCATATTGAAATCTTAGGCGCCACTGAGCGGATGTTCTTCGAGCCAAAACTTTTGCTCGAAGATGACTGATCAGAAATCATCGTCAGAGAGTATATATTCAAGCAACGAAAAACGGCCAACGAATCTCACTCATTGTGTGCAAAACATTCAGCAGTAATGGTTTCAGCTCTTCCAAGACTGAGGTAAAGGACCTGGCGACGAAGATCGTGGATTTTGACCTCTAGCTCTAGATGACGGAGAAATAAAGAAAGCCAACGAATTGAGTCCTCGACAAACCGCACAAAACTTGCATGGAGATTCAGTTGTGTCAACAGAAAAATTTAAAAGTTCCTACGTGCGACTGTTAAGGCCTTTCAGGATAGAATGGGTTCGGCCTATTCTGAGCGACGCGAGCAAGCAGTACTGGTTGCCAATACTGGAACTTCGCTCCATAACTTCAAGAGGAAAAAGGTTCTTGACTTCGTGTTGACCGCATTTTACAAAGAGATGTTTCCCAATAACAACGCGAGAAGACGACCGTGGTTGGCGGCTGATGGACAGCTGAGGGTGACTTCGAAACCAGACATCCACGGAAACAAAGTCATGTTTTTATATGGTGATATAGTATAGCAACGGTGTACCACGGAATGCTGATTGTGGGTTATACAGTTACAGCTGAACTCTGCGTATAACAGCTCCACCACGTGGGCCGAGCTCCGCGTCGTCAAAGGGTAAATTCGGCCAATGAAAAATTATGGCACGATAATGCAAGACCACATGTCGCGAAAATCTTGCAACAAGAAATCGAGGAGTTGGGCTGGGACGCTCTGCCTCTCGCGCCATATAGCCCAGGTCTGGCGCCGTCCGACTATCACTGACCAGGTCAGCGCAACACTCCTTAGCAGCAAACCAATTCGATAACCGCGACGACGTCAAAATTTGAGTGCCCAACTTCTTCGAGTCGAACCAGAAAGAGTTCTACGCGGTAGCATCCATGCTTTGCGTAACAAAAGGTGATGAGCCTGTGACACAGGTGAAGGAAGATGGTTCAGGTTGATGTGCTTCATTATTGTTTTATAATGAAAATTGATGATCGAAAACGACATTTCAATCGTTCCAATATAATAACCTTTCGTAAATAACATCACTGAGATTCGTCAAAAGCATTCATGCCGCCTAATACAAGAACCCGACTATGATCAGTTTAATTGGAGCCTAGTTTGCCATCGCAGTAGCGAGCGAAGGTAAACTGGTCGATAATAGCTGACACTAAGGTCCGTTTCAAAGCTCTCGACTTGGGATATTGGCAAAGTAGGCGGTAGGATGCTATGATAGTAGTGGAGTAAATGACAAGATTAGTTACGTATGATTGAAATCGTCGGAGATTAGTAGACTAAGCGTTCCCCCAAACGAATCGTTCATTACGTATCCAACCTTGTCAGCGCATCCAACCCACTACTATCCTGGTCCATAATGTGCTCCTTTTCGTTGTTGCTTACTTCCCTATTCTCCGGGTTCTTGAACTGTGAACGCGGCCTAGTGTTATTGAAATCGCTTATTGATGAAATTAGGAACGTGTGCAGTGTTCAAACTTCGAGGATGTTTTGCTCTTTTACCACCTGTGGTTCTATCTTCTAAAAGAAACGAAGCTAACACTGGTGCTTCCAGCATGCTTAATGAAGGGAAATGGTATTTTCGTATGACTTACAATCACAAGTCACACATATATGGATTTTGAGGCGATGAAGCGAGAGTTGAAAACGGCACCCGACGTCCCGAAATATCAATACGTTGCATTATGGTACAAGCACGGTGAACCAGTTTTCGGTCGTGCCTATCCCGGGAAAGATGGAAAAGTGAGTGCCGCTGCCTTCGAATGACTTGAGTGTTAAGTACATTGTGGTGATTTGAAGCTGATGGCCAGTTTCGGAGCGAAAAACCAAGAAAACTGTGGACCAGAGATCGGATCGTTACAAATTTTGACACTACCTGATCCAAGCTGTGTAAGTGCTTTGTGACACTATTCTGTCTCTGAACAGTTGGTTCTCAAGCAGTTTTGTGGCCCCAGCGCACTCGCTCTTGATACAACATTGACTTTGGTTGACAGCTTTCCTTACCAGATTTTCGATAGTTCCTCTAATGTTGTGGGTGGCTGTGCATGGGAAAGCATCACCGAGAAGTCGCCCTGCTTGCAAGTCAAATTCCGCAACTAACTAAAAGGTTGCATGTTCTGCGTGCTCTAGCACTTCTGGGTGGTTTTCCTGCAGCACAGATATCACTGTGAGAAAACTTGAGTGTATTGCGTAATATCCCTACTATATATAAAGCGCTACGTCTGTCTGTGTGTCTGTGTGTGTGTGTGTCACGAAATTCATAGCACGCGTCGCAGCAGTCGTTAGGAGCTGATTTTTTGATATGATATAGGGGGTGGGACGGGAACATATTTGGTGGGGGTCAGAAAGTGATAACGACTGATAAGAGCTGATAAGAGGCGCTGAAACGCAAATTTCACGAAATTCATAGCGCGCGTCCCAGCAGCAGTGGGGCGTTGGTTCCAAGAAGTGATGTGAAGGGGAGAGGGTGGGGCGGGAACATGCTTGGTAACTGTATGCCTAAGAATGTAGGCATGGGGTACAGAGAGTGATAACGGCTGATAAAGACTGACACTAATTGTATGCCTAAGAACGTAGGCATACAGTTAGTGTCAATCTTTATCATATAAAAAACACTTGAATCCGGATTCTAGATAACGCATTTCATTTCAATATCATGTCATTTGCGTTGTCATTGTCAACATCAAACACATTCCCACCGCTACCTACTCCCTAGAGTTCCTACAGCGGTGGAGTGAGATCGCTTCGAAGGCAATGCGGCTAATGAGCTACCAGGGCCTTTTACATCGCGAAACATCATCGAACCTCAAATATTTCGGCTCCGGACACCCCCGCGCTAAATCACCGCGACATTCGATGCATGGTGGTTGTTTACAGACTTTAATATCGCACTTCACTGCGTTTGTCAAACAGTGAGCCTTACCTGAAATGAGCCGCAAATGCTACGGTCAGCCAACGCATTTACGAACAACCTATTGTTCAGAGGTGGGACCCCCTACACGGCTGTCGCGCTTTAAGCTTCCGTGGGAGGCCGGTCGAGCATCCATATTGGCATTAGAGCAGCACAGGCGCAACTGCCGTCGCCCCCACCCCCGCCGCACTTGTTGCGCGACAACTCGTCCGTGTACTCCAATCCCTGCCTTGACACTTCAGTGGTTGGTTGATTTGCTAGTTTTGGTAACATAAATTTTCGTTGAGTCCCAAAGCTCCAGAAAAAATAGCGGATAGCGTTGCCGGCCTGATGCCAAGGCAAGAGCAACGGAACGTAATGTGTTGCACGGACGAGTTGTCCGGCGTGCAGGCACGTAGTACGTTATGGCCTGGTTGCTCTCTAGATGCCAACTGTGGGTTCGGCACCATAACTTGTACGCGCACCCCCCTTCTGGTATCATGTCGCCGGTCAGCGTGCACGGATCTAGCACTCGCTCAATAATCATAAGAACATGCTGCATACGCAAAGTAGGCAGAAATCACATCCAAAGCAGAAGTGTCGACCACCAAAAATTAACATCCGTGCCTACACCCCGCATCTCTTCCTTCCCTGCGTCCTAAGCCCATGCTAGCACATCAATCCATTACTTGGCGAATACAGCATGCCGTAGCTCTGCAACAGGAGAAACTGACGTATTTCATCCGCGATCGAAGTGCAAGCATTTTGAAGATAACACCCTCTTCACACTGCACCTACGTAGCCGTCAATGTCTACTGCCATACTCCAAGCACTAAAATTGCTGGGAACTGGCTTGACAAACCAAGGAGGAACGTCATGAATGTGTACATTCAGATGGGTCTGGAGTACAAGTGGATGACACTAGCTGATGGGAGAGCTGATGAGGCAAAAAAGTGGGAGCCAGTGCATGTTGGTACCGCTGCACCAGCGGTATGTGTAGACGATGATGGCGTTGAGGTGCTCGGATGCATGAATTTGACAAATGAGACAGCTTCTATTGGATTTCAAGGAAAACAAAAGTACCTGGCTTCCTTTTAAAGCAACAATCCAGGAACGAATTCGCGGGTAAGGACCACCTATAATGACGTTGCAGGTGAGAAGTTGGTCAATGGAGAAAGAAAAAGTAGAAAAAAACGTCGGGCAGGGGCTTAGACAGGGACTCCCCCTGCCGTTTAGGGAGACGTGTGTTGGACGAGTTGTCCGAACCTGCCCGTAGTACATGCGCTCCAATTGCAACTGCTGGCAAATAGCCATGCATGCTTGCAAATACATAACTATTTGCCAGCAATCGAAATTGAAGCGCTTCAAGTTGCGTTCTTCATGGAATCGACCTGATACAGCGCGGCGGTCCCGCAACGACCGCTATTCGAGCAAGCGCTCTTCACAGCAGCAAGGAGGCGGGTCAACCGAGGCTCGGTTGACCCGCCCTTTTCGACGAACTTCGAGCCCTTCTCACGCATTTCAGAGGTGAGTTTTTACTTCAGTGACAGTTCCTTTCGACTTCACTTGGGCTGGGGCATGCTTCCACACCTCAGCTTTGGATTAGTTGAAACCCTCCCTGGACTGTTGCTTTAAGCGTCCGTGCGCTGATTTCTACTGTTCAGTTTTGTTTGTCATCACCCAGAAAAGTTTTGCCGTCCCTTATTCGACCTTCAGATTCTGGTCGACCCTACGTGGTGTCTATGCCGCTCACCATTTGGAGTGTGATGTGAGAACCATGCTGAGGAGACCTTATTTGCTGGCGGAATCGGGAAACGTGTTACACTTGACGAAAACTCTGTTTAACCTGGCATGTGTGAATCAGTAATACTCTCCAAGTACGTAAGGCACTTAGCAGCAGTAGAGTGGCGAGAAGCCGACCGCCTCAAGTGTGGCAGGGTCCCGAACGGACGTAGGCCTAAGCGAACAGCAGACACATAGGACTCCAACGTTGCCCACCGACTGTTGGCCCCCGCAAAAACTGATAAGCTCAGATAGTTCGCACCCCAGGTTGATAGTTTCACTCGAGACAAAAAAGATACTGAAATGATATGATTTTTCTCGCCGTTGCACGGGAAAATGGGGTGGCGATACATTTATAATCTCGTAAAACATGTAATTTTCGTTGAGAACGGGACTGAATTTTCGGCGGGGCAGACAGAGTCCCGGAACAGTATTTCCTCACTCCCCTGAAAGTTCCCGCCCCTTTAAGGGGTAATACGAGGTGATGCCCTGTATGTTGCGATAGAGCTTGATTTTTCCTGGCATTGTTTTCTACTCTGGCATAACTTGTGAAACATTGCTAATTATTCTGGAAATTTCAGATGTTCACTGGAGCGGCTCCGATGAAATTCCATGTGCTTCATCACAGGAAGCTGCATTGAGATATGGACACCACTGTTATATTTTTCGTTAAACGAAGCACATAGTTTGAGGCACATGATAAACTGGTTGCGATCAATTTGAATTGTGTGAATGTTCCCACTATGAGCATCAGATGGCCGAATTTCTAGAGATTCCAAACAGACTCATATTCCCCTAATTACTGGAATGTTATCTCAGATTGTCCACCGCAACCGCCCACAGCTCTTTTTCTGATCATCGGCTGTTTAGCCACACGCATAGGACGATTATTGTTTCCTGCAGTACCATGGCCAACTCCGTGTTAGCGTGTGTACCCAAGCCCAGATGCGGAAGTGAAGCAGCGGCAAAAGATGCTGCCTACGCGCGCGGTCCAGGCTCAAAGCTTGGATACTCAACATGTCAACTGAGTATTTTATCCATGCTAGCTCTAAATGATAGCAGACTTATTAGAGAACAAAAACATGACCTGCACGTCGGCTCGCTTCCTTAAAGGCAAAGTTCGGGCTCAGACCCACCTAATGAGCCCTTAAAGTGGCTAGAAGTGCATGGGACGCAACTGCAGGCGACTCGCCAAGTTCCCGCATCGAAATGCGTCACTAAGGCGCTAGGGGCCAAGGACTTTGACACGCTCCACCTGTTGCGACACGCTCCGCCCACCGCTCGATATTTGTCTGCGTCGCAATGCTGATCTGCTATGCTCTCTCTTCTCGGACTTCTCTACCGCTCTCCGCGCTCACATTATCTCTCATCTCCCTGCCGGCCTTTTGAACTTCTCCGCAACGTAGAGCAAAAGGCTCGTATTTCCTGTATATTTCACAGGATTGGATTGACAAACGACGCGTCGCGATAAAAGGAAATTTGAAGGGCTTCCCACGCAACTCTTCGACCTGCCAGCGATCAACGTTTACCAAGGCCCTAATGCCCTCTTCGAGGCTACCGGAAGGAGTAGTGATCATTGAGCAACTAGGTTCTTTCACGACACGAACGATCTTGCTACTATGACCCACATGAGGAATTAATGGTTAAAGAAAACCTTTTCTTAACATGGCAAATGCAAAGATCAATCATCATCAAATTTAATGATGAAAAATGGCAACTGCGAAATGTAACAATAGAAACGACCTAACTTAGGGGACGAACCTCTGACCGCCTCACTAGGGGCCTTAGATCCTCACTCGAGGGCATACCGGAGCGCAGCGCCATAGACGTGTGTCATGCAGGGCTGTCCGACTCGGCAGCGGGCCCAAGAGTTGCCCCCATCCGCGTTGATCCGACGGCCTGCAATCGTCTTCAAGTAGGCAGGCAGCGACGCAGTACAGGATGAGAAAGACGTGGGGAGAGCGAAAAGGACCGCTCAGGCGGGAGACATGTTGACGAGACTGGCGATCCATTTTTTAGGCCGCTGGTACTGATGATCTCTTTGCATGTTACGGTATCAGCTCGCGATGGGACCCCAGGTGCGGTGGACCTGACGTTGCGCTCCTTAAATTGACTGGACAGCATTGATTGAATGAGTCGTACGAAGTCACGACACCGATGTTGACTGTAAGATGTCTTAGGCTGCTTTCATAGTTCGCATCGGTGCGGTCGGTGCCGACGGCGGCGTCGGCCGCCGACCGCACCGACAGTGTGAAGAGCGTCAATACGCGCTCTGGCGCATGACGCGTACGTTGGGCGCAGATCGCGTGCTCCGATCGATAATCCTGGTTTTGGTGTATTTCTTGTCTTTTTCGATGTTTTTTTTTGCGCCGTGTTGCTTTTATTCGTGTGTTTTTCTGTTCATACTTATTCTTTTATGTGTTGATTATACTTTTCAGTTGCCGCGGACGAGCGACTTCGTAGAACCCCGTCGTACAACCCCAGGTGAAGGTGGCTATACCGGGTGAGTTCATCATAAGCAATGTTGTTTATTCGAGTGAAATCTATGTCATTAGAAGTTGCTTTTTCTTCGGTACGATTTCCTGCTGGTGTGCGAAAGGCCGCCGGATCTTGGTAACTTAATTATTCGCACACCAGCAGGAAATCGTATCGAAGAAAAAGCGGCTACTGAAAATATACACTTCACTCGAATAAACAAAACTGTACGTGATGACTGACTGACCGGGTTTTGAAGCCACGTTCACACGGGGTTGCAGGACATCATTCGTCTGCGGAACAACTGAAAAGTACTAATCAAGAGCAGAAAACACACGAATAGAAGGGAAGTCTGCCCAAAAAAAAAACACGAAAAAGACAAGAAATTCACCAAAACCAAGATTATCGATTGATAGGATTGAGCGTTTCACGCACGGTGCTGTCGTGTCAAATAACCAGACGTAGCGCTGCCAAATGCGCCAGACGAGTATTGCACGCTCGTAGGCACTGTCGGTGCGCTGCTGTCGGTTCGCGGTACGTGCTCGACCGCCTCGTTCTTGCGTTTTGACGCGTCAGGGGCTACCGTAAACTCGCTCATTTCGGCGTATGCACTATGAAAGCAGTGTCTTCTACATTCATGCTGTCGATGTCGTTTAAAGTTATTCGAATACCTTATAATGCAACGTCGGTTGCTCTCGTCATCTCGACCTCTCGGAGGTTCTCAATAACCAGGTAAACAGTACTTATCAATGCGATACTATCGACACAATGGTGTGTAATCTCGTAGATAAGGTGATGCAGGTGTTGCAGCAAACTTCTCCCCGGAAGAATTCCGGAAGCGGTACTGGTCAATCCCAATTTGAAAAGTTTTCCAGTTAATATTTTTGTTTTTTCCTGCACTGTCAAGTCAGCGTGTCATCAAGTCACTATAGTATAATGAATGTTCGTATGAACTGTAAAGCAGGGTGAAAATCGTGTCGAGTACGTGGTCGCAGAGGTACGACCCCCCCCCCGAAATCGAGATCCTGGCACGACCCCCCCCTAACAGAGCAAATTAATTCAATTAATTAATAAAATAAATCCTGCAAAACAAATCAAAAAAAATTCTGCAAAATAATGTTATGGACGCCTCATCTTGTCATCTATGCACTGTCTTTCATCGCTGCACACTTTTGTGTATTTACTGAAATATCGACTCGAGGAAAGAGGCATTAACTTTGTGTGACCTCAAAGTCAGGTTCGTTCAGAAATGCACAGAAATCCTGAAGGCACGGGGTTGCGATTCAATCTTGATTCCTGCTTGAGTATATCAAAACAGCCGAGTGTATCAAAGGCCGATTCAACGGCAGCTGCGGCGCGATTGTCACTGGGTCAGATTTGCTGAAATCCCGAAAAAAAACCGTCGAAATCTACACCCTCGATGAAAAGGTTGCATTCCTCCATTTCATAACCTTTGAAGCAGTTTGAGGTAGGGTTAGATAGAGCTGGATTTCGCGTTTCCAAGAAGTATTGAAATTGCTCTGAAAGCCTTCCATGCAGAAAGATAGGGTCTCTCAAATTTCGTCGAGTAAACGTCGAGGACGCTGAAATTTTCATGCGAGTTTTTGCCACTTCAAGAGCAATCTCTCTAATCGTAAGATCCTGAAAAAGGGAAGATAGTTTTGGAAAGCGGAAGGTTTGCGCTTTCTGATGGTCTTCTTAGCTTTCTTCTACATTTCCTAGTTGAGAAGATATCTGCGTCGAGTATGTATCGAGGACGGATCCGGCCACCTGAAAATCCGCTCCCTCCTTCACCATTGCAAGTGTAATTGTTGGCAACGCTTGAAATGGGTCTAGAAAACATCTTCCCAACATAAGCAATAGGAAAAGGGGCAATGGTCAAGTAAAGGATTGGATGTCCTCTTAGCATCCTCCCCTCTTAATCAGCTATCAGGCCTCGGGCATGCCCAACCAAACCACACAAATTCCACAACATCATAGGATAATAAACTTCATGTAGAAGCATTACGACAAACAGACATAAGGCATGAGATATCATGAGCAGAACAACAATACGTAGATCATAGAAGAGGCGGACAAATGGCAGAGTTGACGACCCGGTCATCCGACCGGTTGCAGAACGGTCTCGACGGCAGAATCCTCGTTGTTTTCCTTGTCCTCGCTCCGCCCCTCGATCGTCTTCGAATCGTCCGTCATCTGGAAACATAATGCTAAGCGATCAAAAATAAACATATGACATCCATAGGTCTAGAATAAGCTGATGACCTAGGTAGATAGCACAAAAGAGAATGAATGTAAACAGACCATCATTTGAATACCCTAACCGTTACATCTCCCCCCTTCAGCGAAGTCCGTCCTCGGACTTAGAATGAATAGGAGGTCGAAGAGAGTTATCGAAGAAATGAAGGTCGGTTATTAAATGTCTGTCCCGACACCATCGAGCCACTCTATTCCATACGGCTGCCCTCTGTAGGCAAGGTAGAAAGCCTAAAATAAACATACCGTCTTTAGCGCGGGAGAGCGCCACGTTCAGGCGTCTCGCGTCAGAAGAAGAAAGA
>MU870068.1:11855-25244 GCA_036418205.1 Ostertagia ostertagi | reverse complement strand
CCCTCAAAACGGTTTTTTGCATCATGTAGAGGGATGTGTGTGTATTACAGAACTGTAGTCCATTTCCGCTAAATGGCCTTCTGAATGCCAAAAAAGGAGTGAAAATAATTTCGTCGGATACTGCAATTTTTGCGCACTCACCGTGGTTTGTTTCATTTATGGCGTGGACTGCTTGCATAACGAAGGGTTCTCGCAAGCTCTGTATCGAAAACAACGCGAAGTTTGGCCAAAATTGGAAAGTTGTCGTAGTGATGTCATGCTATGTACTGAAGAGCGTGTGGAAGTTTCATGGAGTGCATTTGGCTACTCATCATTCGGAGCGTCGGTGGTGTAGTGGATAGCGATATGGACTTCAATTGGCACGGTTGGACGGGGTTGCTGGTTCGGATCCTCGAGATGCGCAAATTTTTGCGTTTCTTGTTGGCACTTCCAGATCTCGATCTCGTGGCTCCAAGTTGCATAAACGCCATAATAGATGTATTATTCATGATCAGAACCGTTAATAACCCCGATGAGGTAAGTTTTCACCGAAAGCAGGCAAACAAAGTTGTAACGTCGAAATGGCGCCAGATAGCGGCGGCTCCAAAAAACAATGCCATATTCTTAACCAGCGCACTGATTTACCTCTATAGCCGAAGTTTCGAGGAAAATCGCATCTTTGACCTAACTTCGAAAATTTCCACCAGACATAAGAGTAAGTCTTCAAGTATTTCCAGTCGCTTGGGGGCAAGCTCCGTGTGGAGAACTGGCAGAAAACTACTGCATTGCGAGTGTCCCCTCTCCCGACCGTCATCAGCTTGGGTGTCTACTATTCTGTTCGGTAGGAACATTCCCCATTCCCTTGATGAGGATCTAGAGGAGGTCATTTCCAAGATGTTCGCGAGCCTGACGTGCTAGTTTACTTTATTACTCATGGAGCAATTTTCGAAGTTGGGTCAAAGTCTTGATTTTCTTGGAAACTTCGAATACAAGGGTAATCAGGTGTCCTGATTACGAATATGACATTCATTTTCAGCTCCGACATCATTTCGGGCCCCTATGACGCTGTTCGACGGCACGTTGGTGCCGTTTTGCGTCACAACTTTCTCTCACCAGTTTTCGGTATACGCTTACTTTTAAGGTTTTTTGCAAGCCTAATTATAAATATGACATCAATTCCTGGTGTTGACGTATTTGGGTGCCAATTTTGTTGCGTCAAATCACAATGCAAAAAATTTGTCACCGCGGGAATCGAACCAAGGACCACATTTGCTCACTCCTTTTTTGGCATTCAGAGGGCCATTTAGCGGAAATGGACTACAGTTCTGTACTCCATGCACATCCCTCTACATCATGCAAAAAACCGTTTTGAGAAAGCGCGGGTACACCTGAAAGACCTCCCCTTGTCAGAGTAGATCCACTCGATCGCGCGGCTTTGACTACCGCTCTTCTAACCCATTGCGTACCGCGGCGTTTTTTGGCTGGTGGGCGTGTGTGGCCGGCGCCTATTTAGACCACCCGTCGCTGTGTTGCGCTATCCATATAAAACTTTCATTTATATCATGAGCATCTATTGTGCACTGTATATACTTTATATATACATACACACTTCGGGTTTATTTTTGTTCAGTGAAATCAGTTATTATCGCAGAGCACAGAGTAGGGTAACCGAAAGTGCAACGTGAAAACGTATCTTGAAGAGTATAACAGAGGAAAAACAGGGATAAAAAAGACTAAACTGAAGTCGCTCTGACGCTCTGAACTTGAGCATAATTGCCTATAGTTTCCACTTGAGGATTGAACGAAAGCTCAAGTGACAAACGTGTTTCCTGCGAGACGTCCTGCGTTGAAGGCAAAGGTTCTTTGGGAATTTGAGCTGAAGGCTCTGATGCGTGAGCATCAGAGCCTTCAGCTCAAATTCCAGGAGAAAGGAGAACGAAAAACCTTTTCCTTTATAATAGGTGCGCTCGTAGGCTCTGACGACCTACTTTCCCTGAAACCGCTTGCTCTCCTGGAGGGATGGACTGATCCATCGGCTCCACAATCACAAGCGGCTGAGAGTTTGTATTTTCACATTTACCTCCCTCATCAGGGGCCAACTTGTCTGCCGACTCCGGCTGAGGAGCTGTGTCTGATTGGCACCATGCTCACAAAGGTGCTAAAGTCAGTCGACAAGTCATTAACCTCTGATTGCGCTGGAGGCAAAGGTGGCGACGAAACACAATGATGACGGATCATCTGGCACCGATTTGGTGCTTACCTTCTTATCTGACCATTTCGCGACCGTCATAGAACGAAGACTTTGGTGTAGCCGTTGTCCTAATCGTTGACGAGCGAAGCCTTCTGGTCATACCGAAAGAGCGTTAGTAAGTTAGTAGCAAGAATAGCAGAATAAGTTGAGTGACCTGGAATTAGTCAAACTACTAAATGTTGCGAAAAAAAATGTGCGAGTGATACAAGTAAGCTTAAGCTGAAGAATGTTAGGAGGCGTAAGAGTGATGTGATGAAAACCAACTAAGCGTGGAAGGAAGGAGAAAACTGAAGCCGCGCGCGATTTCCTAAGTGGGCCTAATGGCTGTATTGATCGTTGATAGTCTTACCGTGTGCTCTGCAGGCGCAGTTGCCTGTTGCCTGCGGTTGCATGCGAGTGGGTCCCGAGGCGACGTACAGCAAACAGCTATGGCTGTACTAGGGCAGAGCAAGAATAACGCTGAAAGGGAATGAGACTGAAAACGGGAACAGAGGATAACGTCAACCTCAAACAACCTAAAGGAAGGGAGTTAAGCCTAAAAGAGAAATGAACAGTCGAACGGGTAAAACCGAATGAACTGACAGATAGTTGATTTCTTCTTCCTTCTTTTAAAATGGGAGATAGAATGATGACGAAATGACTAAAATGATGAAAATGCTTAAAGGACGAATTCACGATGAAAAAGCAACCCATTTCAAATTAACCTAGGGATGGTGAGTGGTACACGAAAGAAGGAAGAACCATGAGAAACGGCCCAGAACCCGAGAAATGGGACCCCTTCCTTGCCCGTTGATTTGAGCATTGATGCGACTATCATCGCTGTGCCCTCTTCAACACTACGCTCTCTCACCTATCTAATCACTCACCACGTATAGACCTGCGGCGAGTGATCAGATGATCGGTGGGCGTGCACTGACCAGCCGCGGCGGGATTAAACCTTAATAGGTCAACGAGGTCAACTCCTCCTGTGCAAATTGTGCTTCAGTTCGCACACTTAGGAGCTCCGCGGGTCCCTCAACCAGGTGAATTCTTCCTAATTCGATTTTCCCTCTGATCGTGAATTCGTCCTTTAACCAAAATGGATGAAGAGAGCGTAATAACTTCGTATAGCATGTAACAAATCTTTTGCACTACGACGAGATTACAAAAACTAAAAATAAACTAACAAGCTATGGCTAAGTCGAAAAGTGCTGTGACCCTAAACAAAAGGAAGACGGAGAGAGATGAGATAGACTAAGAAATAGACTAATATGAATGGACTAAGAGGGGCTAGAAAGAATGCAATTTGGACTTAACAAGTAATAGAAGAGCTAAAAAAGAAAATTATGAAAAGAACAAAAAAACCAATAAAGCTACACAATACTGATTTTACTCGTTATTTAGGTGGTTACCTTGCCGATTAACGCGTTCTCATCGTCGGCGTCTTTCGAGGGCTGACACGCTGTTGGAGATGTGAGTTCTGCTGTAGAATTGAAATCTTCTTGAGTGTTGAATTCCAGTGGAGTAAGATGTTTGTTGGACCGATCAACATGTGTTTTGTCGTACAGATTTGAACCGACTTAAGCGCTCCGTCCTTTGACATGTTAAGAAGAGTAACAATGGCCATAGGCCAGAGAGCTCTGGGTAAGTCTTCCATACGAACAAGAGCAACATCTCCTACTGTTGGTTTACAGTTTGAGATCTGTGACGCTCCCTGGTGTTGTTCTGGTGCTCGAACTAGTGTCTCTGGGAGATAGCCGTCCCGCACGTGTCGGTTCGAATTGCCTCAAAAGCGGTAATTAAGAGCAATTCGTGATGTTCTTTCGAGCGGCTCCCCGCTTCAGTCTGTGAGTCCTCCGTACTGGTGCGTGACTGATACAACTGGCGTGCGACATGCAAGTAGGGCGTCGCCGCGTCCCGCCCGCCGGGCAGCCAAGCCCTATCGGCGGGCGAATTTGACAAAGAGCTCACGTCAATCCAACATATGGGAATGTACGCATAGATGATTTTCGCCGTTACATGAAACATTGAATAGAGGAACCGAACCTTATACCGCTTGTAAAAATGCAGTTTCGTTTTCGCTCAGAGCACCACACATATATATAACATCACTTCACTCCCCCTATCCATACCACTTATATAGAGCTTTCCTCGCCGCCGCTACTCATGTGCTGATATCCAGCAGATTATTCTTTCAGATTGAACCAGATTATCACTCTCTGATAGAAATTCAGGAAACTGATTAATAAAGAAGTCAAATGAAATCCAAAAGGACAACCTTTACACGGTACAGTTTGTACTGCGAGGCTTAAATCACTGCAGGGATCTTACAGTGACGCTTGCTGGCTTACTGATGTCCAGCACTCTGGTGTTATCAGTCACCTAGCCAACTTATATGGATGGATAAGAAAAGGTCCACACAGAAATCGCCGCAGCAACTGCCGCACGCGACGATTCTCGCCGCGTGAGCGGCGTGACCTCATTAGCCGACGATTGTATAGTCCGTCGCCCGTCTCGTAATTCATAGAAATAGAAGGGTGACTAACGCTGGGTCCTTGCCGTGGCGAACTTTTCCAGCTGGAAGTAAGGACTAATAACGTCAAAGACAAAGTTTGCTAAATTGTAAGGGTGTAAATGAGTTCAATGATGTTAATGGGCGAGTAATTAAGGGTTGCTTCTATTCGATATTCGATAATTAGTGTTTCTAAGGTGTTGTGGGTATTCTTACGAACTATGTATTTTCCATACAGCTGATTTTACCATACCTCCTAATCTTTCACAGAACCCACCCTTCCAGGGGTAAGAGGTATAAAGTTCCATTAAAGACTGTTTTTGATGGTAAAAGCGGTAATAGTGGGATTGTTGATTATCTTAACGAGGTCATTGGCAAGAACCTGGCGACCGTCGTTGCATCATTGCTGAGGAGAGATCTAGAGCTCCTTTTCTTGCAATAAAGCGTCGAAGAGCAAGTAGGAGTTCGCGTGCCGAATTGTCATGAACCAGCTCAAGGTGTAAGGCATGAGTTGTAATACAAGTATGTAAGCAAACCCATACCTTGCGTGTCTCGTGCGTGTCCATAGTGACTGAAATAGGGCCAAAATAATCCAAACCTGTACTCTGGAAGGGTCTTGAACGGATTCGTATTCGTATTCTTTCCATTGGTAAATCTGGTGCTGCAGGATAACTATAAGCCTTACCTTGCTGCCTTCTACATATAACACACTTAGAAAGAATAGATTTTACTGTCCTACGCATATTAAGAATTATGAATTTACTACGCATTGCTGTTGCCAGATGACCAACTCCTGCACGATGTAACTTGAGATGCCAACGATTAACTATTTCGGCTGTTAGAGGATGCCCAGGATCCAACAGAAACATCCTTAGCAATAATTCGAGCACGGACTTGATTGCAAGAAGAACGGGACTCTACCTCTCCAAAATAGAAAGCCTCTCGATCTGTTGAGATTCTGACCGATTCTCTCTGATGTTCGCGGCAAAGTTTCTATTCTGGAGAGGTAGAGTTCCGTTCTTCTTGCAATCAAGTTCGAATTATTGCTAAGGAGTCACAGTTCTTTGCCTCTCGATCTGTTGAGATTCTGACCGATTCTCTCTGATGTTCGCGGCAAAGTTTCTATTCCGCTATAAGGAGATCTTCTGGAGATGAATTTGTTCCGATAGTGGTACTTACTTTCAAGGCACTTTTGCTTATGTTGAGAGGGCTTATTATAGAATTTCCTACGAATGAAGAGAAGAATGTATATAGTGATCCTAATGAGAGTGTCATAATGACTAATACGCTCGAAGGGTAGGACAGATTTATGAGAAGAAAAAAGAGAAAGAGTAGCTAAAGTTTAAATTTCTAAATCTATGTCTTGAATAGAAGAGTTGCCTTGAAAAGTCAATGTTGGCATACATACATATGGCCATTGTGAAGTCGGTAAGTGTATAAAGGATGGACCTTGCCACCACATGTATTCTGAAATCTCTACTACTGAAAGTCCTCCAGTGGCTTAATCGGCTGGGTTGAATTCTGAACCTACATAGTGGAAGTTACATTCGATGCCTGATGTTAAGAATGTGTTAGGACCTACTTGAATGGATTTTACCCCGTCAGAAATGAAGGTTTTGAAGAGCTTTAGCTTAGGATGGGTCCAAAAAAGAGCTATGAAAGAGTCACAGAAGGCTCTATTTAATTGCTTTGAGTGTGATATGTAATTGCTTATGTAAGAATTGGACTAGGAAGACTAAATGTGCTTGAGTATAAGGTGTAAGTATCTAAGTGGATTGAAAAAGAGGATATGTCTAAATCGCTGTCCTTGTTAGTAATTGAAGCTAGATGTATTAGGTTGTCTCATAAATAGTGTCGCTTTTTTTCAACCAAAAAATTTTCATCTAAATCCCCATGCTTTTACATCGTGTCATATACCATTCGAAAGAGAATTGTCTGCTCTACAAGATGCTATGTTCTTCTTCCACCTATGTTCCAGGGTTTTCAAATTTTAGGCCTGCGAAATGGGAGGTCCAGCCGACAAAAATTGACCAAACCGACAACTAGCTCTAACTTTATCTTCCCTTGGGAGAAATCAATCAATGATGTACCCTCTACTTATGCATGACCTCTTCTAAACATTACACTATTAGGTTTCCCAACAAGTCGCGTCATTCCATTTCCAGACCTGGTTTTTCAACCAGAACTCGACGGTCGAGCACCATTACCTGAGATCGAGGTCGAAATTTTTTTACAGCCGAGACATTGAAAAACTAGTAGAATTTCAAGAACAAGTCATGACTAAGTTAGGAATGTACGCCTGGTTGATTTTCTCATCTTCTCAGGGATAATTTTTTTCAAAGAAATGCGGTCACTTTCGTGGACAAAGCACCTTACTCCTAAACACCTAAAATTCGAGCTAATTCCAACAAACATAAAACAAAACAAATGAGCGAATAGAGCAGAAGAAGTGCTCACAAAAGATACACCAGTTGATATAAAACAATAGCGTTTCAGAGGAAGAATTTCAATTTGAAAATTGCCATGGCTTATCGGTCGGCCAATTCGAAAAGAAACAGGGCAAACCTTTTTCGGCAACCTAAGGGTGGAATGTTCAGAAGAGGTCATGAGTAAGTAGAGGGTACATCATTGATTGATTTCTCCAAGGGAAATAAAGTTAGAGCTAGTTGTCGGTTTGGTCAATTTTTGTCGGCTGGACCTCCCATTTCGCAGGCCTAAAATTTGAAAACCTGGAACATAGTGGAAAAGAACACATTTTGTAGAGCAGACAATTCTCTTTCGAATGGTATATGATCGATGTAAAAGCATGGGGATTTAGATGAAAATTTTTTGGTTGAAAAAAAGCGACACTATTTATGAGACAACCTAATACAAGTAGACTATAACTAAGGCTACCAATGAAGGTGTTTCTTCATTGGGCTTCGTGGTGCAAGTCCTCTAAACTTATAAGGGCGATAAGTTTGTTGTCTCGCAGATGCAGATGATTCTGTTCTTAAGGAAATTGGACATAGATGACTATATCAGTGACTTATACTTTATCACAAGATCGTTTCACAATTTCCGTGTTCACTTGCTCATCATGGCTCACACTGGGATCGTCCTGTATGCCTAGAGATTCTAAGTCCCATAACTTGTGTATTTCTGTATCTACTGTGTGTGGGTCTATAGTTACAAGTGTATTTGTGTCATGAATGTTGGAAGAGGAACTACTAGATGCTGTTGTACCTAAAATGACTGGTCCGAAACGTGTGTGAGTCAGAATGAATTCTAAGGGAAGCCTTTGAATCTTCGACGGATCAATGATGTTCAAATAGTAATCGATTCCCACAAAAATGTCCACATCGACTTCTTCGTTGGGCTTAGATGACTTTGTGAACCTCGTTTTGCGCTGTCGCAATGATTTCAAGTCTTCCGAAAGGATGTAGGTGTTTGCGTTGACTGATGTCGTAATTCGACGTGTCCTCAACTGCAAATGAATGGTCGCTAAAATCAATCGATGAGCTGTTAGCAGCCGACTGGTGACCTTTTCCATGCATGCGCGTGAGGAAGCTCTTGCCGTCGCAAAAAAAAGCCAGCTAATCGATACCTGTGAGAGACTCGCGAGAAGCAGAGTATATTCCCATGTCGGTGTGCCTTTGATGTCCGACTTTCCCATCAATGAAGATAAGAACTGTCGTACATTGTTTTGAACACTTCGACTTCCTTGGAATATGCACTTGCGACCGAGTTTTCCACATAATTCCTACAGACAAGTGACCATAGTCTACGACAGTGAAGGAAATTCTTCGCTTCCTTTACAGCTTTCTACAAAACATTCCTCTAAAAATGGGACTTGTCACGTAATAGGGGGCAAAGGCATGACAAGGGGTGATGTTTGGGGTCACACCACGGAGCCAGTAAGCGCTTAAAAACGAAATGAAGATCTAAGAATTCGGAAAATAACATTCATCTAATCTCACAATGTAGTGGATGAGATTGAGTACGTGGCGCATTCTGGGGTAAGTTTTGAGGCCCTTCTCTGTGTGTAGCGGTCAGCCCGCATAAGCGGGATTATATACACATCACATGCGAGCAACTACTTTTTGAGATGAAAATCGAGTGCATGGCGCAATCCTATATGGAGCTTTTCCAAAGTATCAAAGCACATTCTTATAGTGTCCGACGAGCTGAATTCAAAGATATCTTCGGATTCTCGAAAGCTCAATTTTGAACCGAGTTATAACGAATTCACGAAATTAACGAGGATTCGCGTTATTCGCGTGAATTTTCGATTTCAAACGGCGAGTACTGTACTTATCACTTCAACAATCTTTCCATAGGACCAGCTTCCGCGAGGAAGAAAATCTTCTCCTATGAGCACAATTTCACCGACTTCCGGTGTCGTTCTTGTGACATGTCTTTTTTGCTTGAGATGGAGTTTCTGAGACTCTCGAAGGGAGAGCAGGTATTCACTGCTCCATCTTTCCCAAAATTTGTCTGCTATGTTTTCAGCAGACTTTAGCGCTTCTTTAGCTTGCTTAACGGTTTGTATCACCTCTGGGTCGTATGTTTCGTCTTCCCAGTTTGAGATGTCCGAATTTGGAAGCGAGAACGCTATGTTACCTTGAAGAAAGTCTATTGGTCTTAGTGGGATTTCAGAGATATCTGTTTCTTCCAGCTTTGTGAGAGGGCGAGTGTTTATGATCGCCTCTATTTTAGTGATGACCGTGCTCATTTCACAGAATGATAGCTTTTTTCTACCAATACTTTTTTGTAAGCATTTCTTGACCGATCCGACCAGTCTTTCCCAAACCCCGCCCATCCATGGACTCGCGGGGGGATTGAAAATCCATCTGATACCATTGGACGCACAAAACGTCATCAACGCATTATCATCAACACCTTCATTTTTGAAGATGTCAGAGATCATTTTTGAGCCCAACATAAAATTAGATCCACAATCGCTTCTCATGAGCTCGGGTACACCACGTCTCGAAATAAATCGAGTGAAACTGTTAAAAAGGCGCCAGTAGATAGGTCTTCTACTACTTCTAAATGCACTGCACGGATGACTAAACAAGTGTAAAGGCAAATGTACATTGTCTCTCCGGTTTTGGATGAAAAAGGACCCATGAAGTCACAGGCAGAGTTTGCAAAAGGTTTTGATCTTATAACTCTATCCGATGGTAACGGCGGCATTTCTGGTGCCCCAAAAGGCATACCTTGCCAGCGCTTGCAAGTGGTGCAACTTTTGATGGCGGTTTTGTAAGCGCTTGAAGGGCATGGCACCCAGTATCTTTGTCTAATTATTGACAGCGTGTGGTTCTTCCCAGCATGAGCATTCGATTTATGGACGTCTTGCAGGATTAGACTTGTGAAATAATTCTTCGGCAAATATATGGGGGATTTTGCATCCCAGGAGAGCTCTGAGTTTTGTAGCCTTGAAGCATGTCTAATAATACCGTCCGAATCCCGTATTATCTTTTGTCTTGGGAATCGTTTTTGAAGTTCGTCAAGTTTAACATTCTCGTGAATATTTCGAATAAGTAACTTCTCGGCTAAATTCATATCGTCTGCCGAAATGTGTGGAGCAGAGTCAAATTTTGACAACACTATGGGTTTGATTTTTATTTTTAAAGACCTTTTCCTACCCTGGCCACTGTGCGAAGGAGCGTTTCCAAGCTAGAGAAACGAGTTACATCGATTAGTGAACTTGTTTGTTTTGGTTCGCTTACTATGATACTTGGAGCTTCGGTGAAATCAGGCTCATTTTCACGAATGTGGATATCTTCGATCGGTTTAAGGGCTTTCATGTTTTCGCCCATTATCCAAGAAGGACCTGTGATCCATGGATGATCGTAAAGTTGCACAGAAGTAAGTCCTCTGGTTCCAGCATCCGCTGGGTTTAGAAGAGTTGGTACGTGCACGAAATGTATTTCTACGTTATCATTTTCGAAATCACCCTTTAGCGCTAGAATCTTGTCACGCTGGTTTGCCACGAAGAGTGGCAACTTGCGATTTGATTTTATCCAACAGAGAGCGATTTCGCTATCTGAAGCAACATGAGCTTTTTGATATAGCAGCCATCTGTTTGTAAGATAGACTTTCCAAGACGCAGTGCTATCAGGACCCCTAAGAGTTCCAGTCTAGGAATCGTTTGTGGCGCCTTCTTTGGTGAAAGCTTGGTTTTTCCACTGACGAGGTGTGTAACCACGTTGTTTTTAGTGATGTACGCACAGGTTGCAATTGCTGTCTTGCTAGCGTCTGCGAAAACCCAGAGGCAAGCGTCTGAAGATGGTACATTGTCCGCTATTAGTGGCCGCGGGATAGTTATTTCTGTGTTATTGATTGACGAGCATAACATGTTCCATTTTTGATGGAGTTTCGGACTGACCCGGTTCATCCCATTTTGAATGTTGAGCGAAGATTTCTCTCATTATTTGAGTTCAATTATTAGGTACCGGATATCTTAGTGTCGCTTTTCTGAGTTCAGGAAGTTTTGGGGCCGATTACTATGGAAAATCAATATCTCAGAAAGTCCTTTTTGCTCATTAATACTGCGAAATATGTTGCTTATTGTTTTCTATTGTTGGTTCACAATTTAACTTTCCCCCAATTTTTATACTTTTTTTTTGAAAATTCCTGGGTCCAGTGTGCAAATTCGCATGTGTGTACCAAATGCTTCAAAATTCTTGCTGAGAGCTACAACTTCCGCCCACCAAACCAACATTGCATTTGTTGGAGGGAATACTACCATTTAAAATGCTCATCGGTTTTTCACAGTTTTCTCAAAAGACAGTGAAGTCTTTGAAGTGATGCCCGCAATCGTCGTCAAAAAGGTGGCCCTAGTTAAATCAGTCGAGACGGGGCTGCACCAGTCTTGTGCTGAAATGGTAGGACACCTTAGCAGTGACTGATCGATGATGCACAAACGCTTTAACGAAGTTGATTGCACAAGAAATTCTAATAAATGTGCTCATCTGCTACTCACGTGTGCTCAAAAAGGGTGCGTTTTGACCCTATGTGGCAAAAAAGACTCCGGGAAAAATTGTCCAGTTGAGCTGGTAAGTTTAACTTTTCCACCATACAGTGCAGACCCTACTCTAACTAACTGTATACTTCTTTTGTCCAGGCCTAACTTTTTAGCAAGTGAGAGGGATGATTTAGCAAGTGAGAGGGATGATTTGTCAGATGATGTCAAAACCGACCTACCTCTCTTTTTCGACTCAAAAAATTCCTAGCTTTAATCGTACGAGGTTTCCACTCATACTGGTAAATGGGAAAGTGCTAATGAGTCATTCGATGAATATGCTGTTTCACTCCCCGGATTCTGAATTAAAATATTGGTGGTCCGAAACTCGTGGTGAAAAAACGACACTAAGATATCCGGTACCTAATATTAATGGTGCAACAACACCGAGTGGGTCGTACACGGAATACTCTTTACCGTACCACTTCTCTTTTTGTGAGGATTGGCTTCATTTCGAATTTTGCTTTCACTGTGAAGCGGTCGCTGGTTGTATCATAAATGACACCAAGTATTTTCATTTCACCTGGGGCAGCGCGGTCTTTTTCCGGTATTTTCGAATTTACATTCGCGGAGTTAGAAACGTACTCCCGAAGATTCATCCCAATTTTCGAAAAGAGACGTTTCGATTCTTCGTATTTACGGTAGATCTCTTCCTCCGTTCGGAGCTCGGAGCAGTAAGTTTCTGCTAATTTCTGTGGATAGCTGTGTCCCTGTCAAACGCAAATATGCGAGAAGTGCCATGTTTAGGATGCTTGGTGACGCGGTTATACCGAAAGGTAATCTGGTAAAGCGGTACTCTATTATGTTTGAACGCATTACAGCTTTATTGGTATCTTTCACCCAAAGAGAAACTGTCCTTTTTTTCTTGGACGAAGCGTCGAAGACTATCCGCAAAGGTTTTGCTTTCTGAGGACGCCAAACACCTGAGTGTGGCATGTAATATATGCCCACAGCGCTTTCGTTTTTATCGATAACTGCTCAATGATGCCTTGGTTTCGATACTCTTCTAGGATCTTCGAATACCAATCACCTTGTTCTTGATTGTGTTTCAGTTGGTTCTGTAGCGACGCTAACCTTTTAATGGCAATGGGATAATTGTCTTGTAATAGCGAGATATTATTAGGTTGTCTCATAAATAGTGTCGCTTTTTTTCAACCAAAAAATTTTCATCTAAATCCCATGCTTTTACATCGTGTCATATACCATTCGAAAGAGAATTGTCTGCTCTACAAGATGCTATGTTCCTCTTCCACCTCTGTTCCAGGGTTTTCAAATTTTAGGCCTGCGAAATGGGAGGTCCAGCCGACAAAAATTGACCAAACCGACAACTAGCTCTAACTTTATTTCCCTGGGAGAAATCAATCAATGATGTACCCTCTACTTACTCATGACCTCTTCTGAACATTCCACCCTTAGGTTGCCGAAAAAGTTTGCCGTGTTTCTTTTCGAATTGGCCTGACCGATAAGCCATGGCAATTTTCAAATTGAAATTCTTCCTCTGAAACGCTATTGTTTTATATCAAGTGGTGTTATCTTTTGTGAGCACTTCTTCTGCTCTATTCGCTCATTTGTTTTGTTTTATGTTTGTTGGGAATTAGTTCGAATTTTAGGTGTTTAGGAATAAGGTGCTTTATCCACGAAAGTGACCGCATTTCTTTG
>MU870067.1:18442-31553 GCA_036418205.1 Ostertagia ostertagi | reverse complement strand
AAATCTCACTACACGTCTGCCAAATAATATACAAACAAAAAATCCTAGTTACTAGTCAACGGATCAAGACTGCTGGAATGAACACAAAACATCTCAGGCATGACTCCTGCGCCGCAGCGAACAACACACCCTGCTGATACGAAGATGGTTTGAATTCTGACTACAGTTAATCTCAATCACTCAGAGAACAACCGGAGCTAGAAACTAACTTCTTGTAAAACTCTGTGTGCACCTGGTGTTCTCGTCGTTAACTTAATTCCTTCACTTTGATCGGACCGCATCGAAAAGACCTCAGCAAAGAGAAGACGACTGATTCAGAACTGGCCAGAATGCATAGGTGAACCCGTAAAACATCTTGCCACTACATCATCTCATTCACTCGTACAGTTTTATCAGGTCACGAATTTGCGTGTGGACATCTCGCAGCGATATTCGTTCGGGACTAAACAGTGTTTTGAAGGAATGAAGTACATAAATGAAACATTTAAACAGGTTTAAAAGCCAATAAACAACACTACCAGGGCTCACGTTTCCGTCCTAGCAAATAACGTAATTCAATAGGTCGAATAGCGATCTGCTCGCCTCCCCTCCACGATTTTTAGCTAATTTTGAGCTACTGCTTTGATCATCGGAAGATACCTCGCTTTAGTGGCCCACTAGTTGCAGATGCAGCACAGCAGCGGCCTCTTCACTTCCATCTCCCTCTCATAAAGGTTCATTCTACCACGATTCTTATCTTTAGCTATTACGAAACAGAAGGCCCCCCCCCCAACCCGGCTGGCGCGTTATACTACTGCCAAGGCAGTTGCCCAACTCAAGAAAGAAATAGTGGCAACCGTGCAAGCGATTTAACCCGTAAGGTTCAACTCGCTCAGAAGCTCGATTCATGGGAATTTCACTCGCACATGCTTATAGCTGAGATACTTGGAAAGAACACTCACTCAGCCGTAATATTAGCAACAAATTGTTCGAGCTGTTCATCCGTAGCCGCAAGAGGGCCACGAGGAAGACGAGAAGTTGCTGTTATGAGCCACTCCTTGTGACGCTGGAAAGTCATGAAAATTTACGTAGAAAGATATCGCAGGTCTGAAAGATTCTTACCCCTCGATCAATTTTGCTCAACATGTACACGATCTCGGCAAGATCCCGCCGAAGTGACCCCGTTACCTGAACATGGGGAATATAGCAACTAACTTTGCTGACTTAAATTAACTTAAATTGTCAAAAGAATCTACTTCTGAAAAGATTTATTCAGAGTGTGGTCAAGCAAGCTCACGTAACTCACCTTGAAGATCGCTGCGGACGAGTATTCTGCGTTGCCAGCAGCGGCACAACTGGAGCAACTCGATTGGAGCGTGGTTTGGCATGGTGCCACCAAACGCGTTGCGTGAACTCGTTCATACGTCCGCTTTCTGAGCTGTTACCTGTTCATGAGTGAAAACCAACGGCCAAAAAGGGGTCCCGTTTTGCGTTTTCTTGACGGATTTTTCTGCTTTTTTCGCCACTGGCGTACCATTGAGCACCACCACGTCACATAAACCCTTCTTAAATTTATCGTAATCGCTGCCTTTAAGCTGAAGAAGCCAAACTATTGAGCTTCTTAATGTAGGACTTTTAATGAAGACAAGCCTGTAGACAAATAAGATAAATTGAGACTTCAGACAAACTGCGATCAAAAACTAACACAAAAACCCGACAAATATCACAAAATAGGTTAACAACTTCTCTTCAAGGATGCCGGCGTAGTGACCACCCGCGGCCATGTACAATTCGTCGTCACTGAGTATGGAATAGCGGATCTCGCAGGAAAGAATGTACGTCAGAGAGCATACGAGCTGATAAAGATCGCCCATCCAGATGATCGCCAACTGCTGGAGAAGCAGGCATTTGAACGTCTCAAATGTATGCCCTCTTTGTAGCGAAGCTATAATAAAAATTTGAATTTTATAGCCAGAAAGGCATTTTGACATCGTGAAAACATAGACGTGTGACATTACAGTAACCCTAAAACTAAACAAGACATTACGCTCACCTAGATACACGTCAGAAATGAATGAATTAAACAAATACAAACGGCAAGTACGGACAAATCAGTTGCGTTCAGACTTCGCGATTGGACTAATCAAAAAGATCAGTTTGTATTCTTATAAGCTCCGTCCTTATCACAGCTCTGAAAGCAACCCAGAAACTTCAAGTTGTAAATGTAACTTCAGTATCCAGCAAACATCATGTCCTGAACGCGATTAATTATGAAACAATCAAAATCATTAAATTATTAATACAATACGCCTACTATAATACGCAATAAGTCAATCTAAATATTACAACACAGTACCCAGGTCAAGAAACAAGGTCAAGAAGTCACAGGGAATCTCAGAGAAAAATCTATACAATGAGTTGAATCAAATATAATAATTTACCAGCTGTAAATCAACAAGTGGAGCACGAAATCTCACTACACGTCTGCCAAATAATATACAAACAAAAAATCCTAGTTACTAGTCAACGGATCAAGACTGCTGGAATGAACACAAAACATCTCAGGCATGACTCCTGCGCCGCAGCGAACAACACACCCTGCTGATACGAAGATGGTTTGAATTCTGACTACAGTTAATCTCAATCACTCAGAGAACAACCGGAGCTAGAAACTAACTTCTTGTAAAACTCTGTGTGCACCTGGTGTTCTCGTCGTTAACTTAATTCCTTCACTTTGATCGGACCGCATCGAAAAGACCTCAGCAAAGAGAAGACGACTGATTCAGAACTGGCCAGAATGCATTGGTGAACCCGTAAAACATCTTGCCACTACATCATCTCATTCACTCGTACAGTTTTATCAGGTCACGAATTTGCGTGTGGACATCTCGCAGCGATATTCGTTCGGGACTAAACAGTGTTTTGAAGGAATGAAGTACATAAATGAAACATTTAAACAGGTTTAAAAGCCAATAAACAACACTACCAGGGCTCACGTTTCCGTCCTAGCAAATAACGTAATTCAATAGGTCGAATAGCTATCTGCTCGCCTCCCCTCCACGATTTTTAGCTAATTTTGAGCTACTGCTTTGATCATCGGAAGATACCTCGCTTTAGTGGCCCACTAGTTGCAGATGCAGCACAGCAGCGGCCTCTTCACTTTCATCTCCCTCTCATAAAGGTTCATTCTACCACGATTCTTATCTTTAGCTATTACGAAACAGAAGGCCCCCCCCCCCAATTAGGTCCAACCCGGCTGGTGCGTTATACTACTCCCAAGGCAGTTGCCCAACTCAAGAAAGAAATAGTGGCAACCGTGCAAGCGATTTAACCCGCTCAGAAGTTCAACTCGCTCAGAAGCTCGATTCATGGGAATTTCACTCGCACATGCTTATAGCTGAGATACTTGGAAAGAACACTCACTCAGCCGTAATATTAGCAACAAATTGTTCGAGCTGTTCATCCGTAGCTGCAAGAGGGCCACGAGGAAGACGAGAAGTTGCTGTTATGAGCCACTCCTTGTGACGCTGGAAAGTCATGAAAATTTACGTAGAAAGATATCGCAGGTCTGAAAGATTCTTACCCCTCGATCAATTTTGCTCAACATGTACACGATCTCGGCAAGATCCCGCCGAAGTGACCCCGTTACCTGAACATGGGGAATATAGCAACTAACTTTGCTGACTTAAATTAACTTAAATTGTCAAAAGAATCTACTTCTGAAAAGATTTATTCAGAGTGTGGTCAAGCAAGCTCACGTAACTCACCTTGAAGATCGCTGCAGTGAGACACAGTTCAATCAGTTTTGCACCATGATGAATGACAAGATCTTCAGCAGCTTCGACACCAGCATCGCGGAAACCAGTCTACAGAAACCACTTTAGGGTAAATGAAAGCATCATCAAAACCGCAGCAGTGAAATCGCAACGATACCTTCCTGGCAGCAAGCAATTGCTCAATTATGGACCCGAAGAAGCGGGTCACGGATCTGTTCGCTTCTTGATGATCCAAAGAGAGACACACCATTGCGCACTCAAAAAGTGCTGTTGCTACCGTATGCGTGAAAAACGCTGAAGGAGCACGTGTCACGAATCTGAAGTTAATTACTCTATCGGATACTCATTTTGGGCATGCCAACTGCAAGAAGAATTTTGTAGGGAATTACTCTCCGAAATCACGAAATAAAAAGACTCCAGATTAGATAGAAACATAAGTATAGGAGCACCTCATCGCAAGACGGAAAAGGTCATCAACTGTGTCGGGATGGTCCCGCGGCCCATTTTCCAAGGTTAGCACTGTGAAAGTTCCATGGGCGAGAGTCTGCCACAATAAACACATTAAGATAAGGATCATGAGAAGCTTTTTCATCGTAAGTTTTTCATCTTAATGCCACCTCAAGCATAATCATAAGGCCAGGCTGTAACGATTCCATTCCGCCGTACTCATCGACAAGAATTGAAGACAAATACAGAAAGCATGAATGCTGGTGCCTTGAGAAGATATCCATCATCTAAAAGAGTTGCATAGCAGTTGCACAACAGCAGCACGAAAGGACAGCAACGTTTCAAATTAAAAACTGAAAAGCGGTGCTTGACTTACCTGAGTAATGAGAGGTTCAACAAAACCAATGGATTGAACGCCAAGAGAACGAACAATAAATCTAAATTACACATCTCCATTGCAAATCGCTTGCACCAGAAAATACAGTGGAACGACTATGTTAAGCGGTGAAATGTACAGGCGATAAGTTGAAGATGCTCCCAGGACTGCATGCTGCGCAAAAGTGCATCACGCAGTGACTAGTATGGGACGATATCAAAGTATATTTCGCAATTTTCTTCAGCGAACAACTAATATTGATGCATCCCACCTTGAAGCTTACCATGAGTAACCGCTTCAAAAGCCGTATAAGGTCCAAGGAGAATGAAAAGAGAACAAAAGTACAATCCTCATCAGGTTTCTACACAAATCAATTGGACATGAAACCAAATGACACTACATCGCAGAATGAAAACTAAGTCACAAAGAAACGTTGTACCTGATGGATCGACAACAGTGCTCCACCACTCTAGATGTACTTTCGTAGCGTTTCAGGGACTCTGATAAAACTCCATACAACTGTGTGGCTATGTCCAACCAAGGAGCTTGTTCAGACGCATTGCCGTTCATTGACTTCTGGAACGAAAACAATGATTTCAAGGGCAACACCCGCAAGATACCAGAAGTAGAGATCGAGAACTAATCACCACTTTATTAGATTGAGAGGTGAGCATGATACTTGAACATGGACACGATGTTGCGGAACAACGAGGGCTTATGCACTACAGGTTAAGCATTCCACATCCACATAAAAAACGAAGGCGACCGCTCGCGACTGTGAGAGCAAGACTCATGAAGGTGAGGTAAGGATCACCAAGAAACGGTCTGTAGCCTATTGAAAGCGTTTGCTAGAAGTTGGGACGACAGGCAATAATTCCCGGGACTCCAATCCAATTGGCAAGATTTGGTTTGTTAATAGTGTGCTCTAGAAGCTGCCAGCCGCGCTGGCTACTGCTGATCACCCTTTCGCAAATCTGAACAATGCCCTAGTGGTAGAACACGCATTCCCATTTTGCAGGACCATTCACAACAGCACTTCCTCTGCTGGGCACAGACTGCTTGAATAAGCGATGTTGGAGTGCTACATTGAAGCCTCCGTAGGCGACTGATAACGGTATAACTGTGAGAAACAACTTATTACCGAGCCAGCTCCATTCCAAGGTCGAACTTCGCGGAAAATAGTCGCTATACGATCAATCCACAGAACAGGTTCACCAGCGATTCTAGCCCATGAATCAGCAGCCTTCTCATTTTCATTATTCATGGAAATCACAGGTGTCGAAGATAAAACCTGAAATGGGTGAAGTTGAGAAGGGAAACAGTAAACATGGTCTACTGCCTACCATTTGCAGCCGCTGAATTATTGGCTGGCACATCTCAGTCAAACGTTGGCGAATACCGTCTTCTGGTAGGTTCATAATGAGCACTGTGCAAGCTGTAAAAAACGCACGAAAATGATTGAACTATAAAGAAGAAAGACCCAGAGAGGGTGGCAGTACCCTTCAGACAGCTGGAGATTGCCGCTTCCATCTTTTTGCCTTGACTCTGTGACGACTCCAAATGGGGTACAAGCTGTAGCAGTAGTGGTATCAAATGAACAAGCTCCGACGACGAACGTACCACAATCTGAGGCAGAGACAATCATTTACCTTCTAAAAATCTACCGTGGCAACATCAAGACTCACTTTGTCTATGGCCTCTGCTGCTGGAGCGGCAAATACAGGGGTTACTGCAAGGTGGAGAAGCCATTCGACTACCTTCCCTAAAATGACCAGTGTCTCAGCTTGAAGCATCCCCTCGGATTACGCAATAGCGGTGCAATTATTTGCTTACCCAGGTATGATGGATTCTTGCTCAACCACTCATTCGCGCTTCCAACGAGTTCCACTGATGTAAGCAAAAGTGCAGGATGTGAAGTCGGTGGAAGACCAATTATTGCAGTCACCAATTCGGGAACCACAGTATTCTCTTCGCTAAACTCTACTTATTATAAATGCAATGAAAACCACAAATAGCCATATTATGAATACCATAAAACTAATGAAACTTGCAATAGAACACAATTTACGGTATAATGTTGCCGATGACAGTCGAAATAATGAAAAGAGCCGCTTCCGTTTCATCCCATGTACCAGACTGGCTGCATGTCATCAGCATCGAGTGCATCTGAATTGACAAAATAAGCAATTTTCATACCACCAAATAAAGCACAACATTTGATTGTGAAGACTCATTAGAAAAGTAAAAATTGATTCAAAACATACACTTCTCACACAAGCTTCTGTTCCGACGACGAAAACAACATCACGCACTGTTTCCACCACCTGAATGCGATAATATTAACTTCTTCAGATGGATTTGGGATAAAATTTATGCCGTAGTCGAAATAAGGGTGACACTCAAGAAGCTGCGATAACGTTGAAGAAAAGGATAGGCGAGAGCTGCTGCTAACGGGCCCGCGCGTGTGTTTCAGAAGCACAGTCTACAAGGATAGCGTGTGCTCTGTGCGAACACGATAGCCTGTAGATAGCCAAATATTGTGAGGCCATTTTGAAAACAACACCCATGAAAAATGATTGCAACAACGGTACCACAAAGGGGTCTAGGCTTTCTGATAGTTTGCTAAAGACTATATCAATCAAGTAAAAAGGGGAGCAAGGAAACATTCAGACCTTCAGTCTAAAGTCGGCGAAGTCACCGTCACGGTCCGGAATTCCTTCCTCTTCCGTATCATAACGACAGTGGCGATAAAGGGCAGTCAAGTATCTGGATATTCATCAGAAGCAAATGAGAGAGAGAAAAAAAAAGAAAAATTCAACAGAAATGGCTTACCTTTGGACGTAAGGCTTGAACTTCTCTATATGTTGATCATCCTCAAAACTGAACAATCCTTCCGAAATTCGATACCATATGTTGAAGGTCATTTCAATCAACTGAACTTCTCTATTAGTGAACATCCCTGCACCAGAAAGTAATTTACAAGGTGGGGGTATAATAATACACCTACCGAGTAGTCATGATGACCTGCCAATAGAAGAAGAAGTTCGAGAGTATTGATGCTGCCCATACTGTTCGGATCATCGCTGCCTTCATTAACAATCTTTTCCAGCAGTGACTCAGCAAGTTCGACAAATATGCGAGCGAAGTTCTGCAGTCTAAATAAAAAATGAATGTAACTCACCCATAAATTTGCGTAAGACAGTAAATTGCGTTCCATCAAAGTAAGGCTAAAGTGTTACAAATAAGCAAAAGGACTGACTTGTCCATATCTTCCATAGCAACTGCTTGGTTGAAGGCTCCATGGAGTTGGTATACAGCTGCTTGAAGACTCATTGCTAACGCTTGATGAGCGTGATGGTCCTCAGCCCGAACAAGCGCTGAGACAGCACATTCTGTAGCTGCGTCGTGCAGAAAGTTTGGTGCATTTGGAGCAGCCTAGAAAGAATTTCCTAGTTAAATTATCACATCAACCACTTAACACCTAAAATCACGGCTGATGCAGTACTTATTATTGATGTAATCTAAATCTACTCGAACGTGTTGCGCTTGTGAGCTTGTGAACACCCACTAGAATTTGAAAGACGTTGTTGAGAAGTGGGCTGGCAGCAAACTGGTCAGTAGAGAGGGCTGGATTTTGTAGATACGCAGAGAGACATAATAGAACCTTCTTTATCATGTCGTGATCAGCAACGTAACCTTCCAGAACTTGCGACTAGAAATAAAGAGCTAGAATAAGAACAATACAACAACAACTCTAAGGGTTATTATATAAAACGCTGAAGTGTATTGAACATACCAAGTACGCAATCACGCTTGCTCCGCTGGCTGCGAGTTCACTACGAATCTCATTTCGACGATTCTCGCCAACCTTGCTGAACTGAACCTCTTCTGAGAAAACCCGAAGCAGAGTTAGCAACATGCGAGTTCTGTCACCTTCTAATGCGGAAAACCTGAAAGACTTCATAGAGGTAAATGGCAGTCAACAACCTCAGGTCAATTTGGTGGGTTAACATAGAAAGATAATGAAATTGTGGATGCCGATCGGAATAAAATGGCAGAGAAGCAAAGCAAACCGCCGCTAGAGCCCTTGAACAAAGACTCCCTTAGTCCCTCCTTGAAGTGATGGATGGGCGTGTTGGTTCCACCATTGGCCGATGTCAGACTCTGCGATTGGAGCGATTCGGTCAAATGTGAATCGCGCGACCATCGCGCGATTCACATTACTCCCATCATGACCAATCGCTCCAATCGCGCGATGGGCGCGATCACTCCCGTTGTGGCAGGGAGCGATCAATAGCTGGCGCGCCCCCTCGATCGATGGTCGCGCGATTCACATTTGACCGAATCGCTCCAATCGCAGAGTCTGACATCGGCCATTGGCTCCACTAACCCGCGCATATATGAATCAGCGGCTACGTCGTAATCCACGTTGCGTGTCGTGGGGTTTGTCCGATGTATCTCGTCCATTAGCTCACATTAGCAGAAATTAGGCCATTTTGTAAACCCTTCCACTGTCATGCACTTTCTAGCTGCGACAACGGTACAACTGTGATACTTGCAGGCTGCGCTCTTCTATCCACAGAATAGATTGTTCAACACGACCTCATCTGTATTCAATCACCAATATTCAACACAATTATATAAACATTGCAAAGAACGTACCGGTTACTCTGTCACAAGCTCAGTTCAAGCATCGTATAGTCACAATACTGAGGAACCAAGAGTCATAGTTTTGTGAGACTGATTCCGAAGTTACCTGTTTTAGTATTTGAGTTTTTTTTTTTATAAGCACACTGTTCTTTGTATAGAAATGCTCATTTTCTTTTTCACGTGTGCCTTCTGCAGACGTAATAAACTTATACTTATCTGGGGTTGTTGCTTCAACATACGTGATGCTTCAGCAACCTCACTGTATGCAATGGGAAGTATGGCTCAAATTTTCAGTATGTGAATGGACATACCGCTGGAGCAATTCATTGACCCAATTCTTCCACTCGGGCACCTGAATGTAGAGATCAGCTACAGCGAGGCATAGTTGCGTAGCAGTGGCGTCTGCTACTTGGTCATGACATGAGACATCGATATAACTGAAATTACAATCGCTCTAAACAAATTCATTTAATTTGAGTCGCGTGATAACCGACCTCAAATGAGATATTAACGATTCCCTGAGTGAAAGGTACGCATCTTTCGGTAATTCGCTGAGAGACTTCATTATCTTTTGCCGAAGCGTCTGAGCCGCAAAGCAACATGCCAAAGGATCTCGTCGTTCGCACAGAATTCGATCACAAAGAGTCCATGCTTGCACCTGAATTTTTTGGTTTTTGAAAAATATGAAATGAACAACGAGTATTGAAAGGCAAAAAAAATCAATTGAAAGCAGCGCTTTGAGAATCCAAGAAATATCAATCAAAACTCTGAGAAAATGGTTGCCTTTCCTGACACCAGTACGACTACAGAAAAATTGGGTCAAATTTTAAAAATTCAAGTGAGATGGCGGCAACGTTGGAGTAGCGAACTCAACGACATGTAATGCCTACACTCCAACCAAACGGAAAGAAAAAGCATCTATCTATGACTTCGCACTAAACAAAAGCTTATTCCAGAATGTTATTTGGAACAATCATTAGACTGTATTTTGCTGGAATCACCTACTCGCTTCTTCCATGCATTTGCTTACAAAAAATGTCTAGAAACCAATTACAAATGGAAACTATCTGTGTTCACAGCAAGACGTTCACAAGCAGCGTGAACACCCAAAGCTGCTCCTGACGTCAACGGCATGAAAAATAGGGTGCTACAGGAGGAGCCACTAAGAGATATGTCACAATTTGTTGTATAGGTAATAAAAGTAAGAGACATCGAGAAGCAAAGAATATGGAATGGGCAACTGCAAAAGGATTGCCATCACTTGCATGCACAAAGTCAGGTAGACAAACCAAAAAACCGGGGATCCTGCTCGGTTTATCATCTGTGGATGTTCATAAAACTTGACCTACTTACAATATTCAGAATATCTCAATTGAGTCTATGAATTCGAGCCCATCTAGTGCTATGTACTATTAACCCATTGGCGACATTGCGGGTCGATGTGGGGACGCAGCATAGAGATAATTCTTCTACGCAAGATTTTAAAATTATTATAATGGCACATTAATCAGGAAGGCGTTGTAGTACTTATGGTAATCGTGGCCCATGCATATCTTTCCTAAATAATGTTTTACATAAGCGGTGCTAAAAAGTGATTTTTTTAAGGCAAGGCTTGTTATTTTTAAGTGTATACGGCTGGCTTCTTGCTTTCAGTTAGCTAGAGGGCTGGTACAACTTCTCACTAGAAGAGAACGGGATTCGACCCTATTTGCCAATTCTGGAGTGGAAAATTGAAGTTCTCCTCGCTTGCTCCGAAATCCACCCTGGGCCGAACGAAAAGATTTACGCTCATTTCGGGTGCGATCGGGAAAGTTTTGAAACGTGCAAAGTCTCAACAGTGTCTGCTTTGAGATTCAACATTTTTGGTGCCAGTAGTTTGGTGCATTACGACGCATTTTTCGAAAATATAAAAAATCGCATTGTCGCCAATGGGTTAACATAGGTGGGCTTATTGATGCTCAGTGTCCCCTATGAATTATTGCAGTGGCACGCAGGGTGAATATTCGGTAAACTAACACTTTCCATTTTCTAGATCAAAGCCTACATAAAAAAGCGTTTTTATGAAACACAGATCTGGTTCATCTACTTCTTGATTCCATACCAAAGCTGCAAAAAGCATGAAACTCACAGAACTCTGCACACTGTTGAGCCACGCTGCTGATTCTTCATTGTTCACTCCGCTGTAGAATATGGATATGTTTTGATAAGCAAGCGATAAATCTATAGGCTCGGTCATGTCTAGAATTTTTTTGAATATGTACATTCTTTGTGTGATATTATTATCGGAACTTTACAAGAAGCTGGTTATTCAAATAATGACTGTAAACAATACCATTTCGTGAAAAAGAAAGATAAAAGCATTTACTAACGTCTTTATTTTGTTCACAGAGTGAATATCAAACGACACTATTGAGAACTTTGCAATACAACTACATCAAGAGGTAGCATTTGACTATGGAAATCTACTATGGAAACAAGAAGATGTCAGAAACTGAGAAGATCAACGCGGCTATCGAAGAGCGCTCGGAGACACCCGGTATGTGTTGTGAACCCTCCGGCTACACGCGCCTAAAAAGTGGAAGAGGTAAAAAGCAAAACCACTATAATAGTTGGTCTGCAAGTAACAATATAACACTCACTAAACTAGCAGCACGAATATGCTGTAGGTAACCCTTCGCTTCGAGTTCTTCTTTGCTTGGGATTGGGGGGCCGTTGATGAGCAAACGGGGAGGCTTGTACTCAAACGCTCGTCCAGACATACGTTGAGAAGTGGAGAATGACATAGACTCCGCCATCCGCTTTCGATCTTGCAAAATCTCTGAAGCAACAATATTGATAAAGAAGAATAACAAAAGCTGGTGGAGAACAAACAATCGCATTCAAGATAAAAGCATGCCTTTATTTCGCTTCTTTCGCCTTGCGGCCTCCTCCTTTTCTTCGAGTTCTTGTTCAATCTGACGCTTCCTTTCTCTATCCAGAATCACTTCAGCAGGAACATTCGATTCGCGCAACTCTTCCATGATGGCCTTTGTGTCTTTGACTGCTGATCTTTCGACTTCTTTCTAAAAAAGCAACTGTGAATTCCATAGCCCAGAAGCAAAAAACCAACCAATTTTCTATACTCCTGTGAAGGAAACCGATCTAACAATAAGTTTAATACTTTAGTAAAAAGTACATTTTCTTGATTGTGAGCCTGATCGACGCGATTTTTCATTTCCCGATCTTCTTTGAGGTTCTGCATGATCCAAATCTGATCTTCATCTAACCTGAATATGCGAAACTAGAAAACACGACATAGTGAAATACTCAAATTAATTTTTACGCACTTCTTTTTGTTACGTTCTATCAATTCAGCATGTGTTTCTTTGAATGCTGCGATCTCTGCTTCCGTTTCTTCAACATCGATACCATAAGCGAGATTACATACGAGGCACTCGAACCTCAAACATCAAGGTTAGGAATGGAATACGGTATGCGAAAAAGAGAGAAAATGGAGAGAAAACGGAGGGAAATACAAAGGATTGTGCGAGGAGTCGAGTATGAAATGTTCCACAAGTATATTAGCGGATACAAAATACTTTAAACTATTATGTTCGTGACTACTATCCAAAAGATGTTGAAGTCATCATGCGTGCGACCAACCGGGTAAAACATAGACTTTAAAATGTTTCACAGTTGAAAGAATAAGATTCCCAAAATTTCGGAGTAGTGCAACTCGCCTGCGACGATGAAATAAAAATAGGGGTAACCACTCACTGGGATTAGGGAACCACGGGCAAGCAAAAATATTATTAAATTCAGGAAAACTAAAGGGAAAAAACTGCGATTGTTTTAAATGGTGAAGAAATCATCCAAAAGAGGAAATACTGTCTACAGTGTATTA
>MU870067.1:0-13998 GCA_036418205.1 Ostertagia ostertagi | reverse complement strand
AATATCGGTCCAACGTAACGGTTGACCCTGCTCCCGCCCCACCCCCGTAGACTGGATACACTCTCCCTGGCTCGAGGTTACCGTAGCTTTTTGGAAAAACTGCATTATGATGTTTGTGTGGGACATACAATTTGGTGATTCACGGGTTTAGGTAACACTCACTTTTAGGACCAAGCCTTAGGCCGATATCAAACTTTGCAAATCGAGCGATTTGCTGGTTGCAACGGGACCACGGACGTTAGCGAATCGCTCGATTCACAAAGTCTGACATCGGCGCTAGGGTGGACTATGCGATGTGTAAGTAGTATTCGTTTTCAAGCGAGTTCTCCTCTAACCTAGTGCTTGCAGTGACCCGCATGATCGAGGTGTTGCCTGACTAACTTCGAAAAAAAATTTACTTGTAAGTTGATATTTTCAGCTATGGGTTCAATTGACGGTGGCGAGTTGCCGCTGCCCTCAAACTCTGTGGACCAGACACCGTCATTATCTCAAAAACTTACAGAGACCTTGAAAGGAAATCCATACTTCAACGCTGGAGCCGGTCTAGCTGGAATAGGTTGGAATAAATGGTCTTATTCAATTTCTCCCAGTTTTAGATTGTTGAAGAGTTTGGAAATCTGACGATCAAGCAGTTCCTAACATCGCTTGGGAGGTGGTGGTAGGTTTGGTGACAAGAGCGTTCTGTACGCTTCTTTTTGTTATGCTTTCCTGGAAGACTGGCGCACTTACCGAATGGTGAGCGTGAGTGTGGGTGTTGAAAGTTCTTGCGAGTATGTGGTAAATCTGATGATGATATTTCAATTTTGCTGAGAGCGTGTTAGTAGGGAGTGGTTCAGACAATCCATTTTCAGTGTTTTCCAGGTCTTGCTTTGGGAGTACTCCGTAGAAGTGCTGTGATTGGCAATGCGTATTTTCGGCGAAGATTCATGATTTCTCTCCAAATCGACAACGAGGACGCGTATGTTTCTGACTCAACAATCAACCTTACTTCTATAGCTTTGCGCAATTCAGTGCTTATCCGTGGCTTTTGGACTTCATAAATAGAAGGAGTGCGAGGCAAACTAGGAACCTCTCTGTTAACACGACAATTTCACAAGCAGAAAGCGGAAGGACTGCAATGAAAATATCGTATTTGCCCGGTCATGGCCAGCATTATTTTGTGCACAAATATAGGTACATTTGACGTTTGGCTAGACTTTTCAATTATGGTCTTGTGACAGTGGAGGAAGTCGAAATTCTATTTAACAAGTTGTAGATGGATCAAGGTAGAACGTCAACGAGAAAAGCAAACAATTCAGAGGAATGGCTACCGTACTCCTTTCGAAACTGTGACACTGACAACATTGGGGACGGACACTTCTTTTTTCAAGAATCTCCTCGAAGAAGCATCACAGGAAGCTATATCGAAGGTATGATACTCATTGTATTTACACTTATCGGAATTGGTCACTTTCTGTTAGACTGAAACAGGACTAGTCGTATATCAAGCCGTTGGCCCTCAATGGTTACGATTTGGCGCTCCGAGGCGGAAGAGAGACATTGATTCGGTAGTGTTGGACGGCAATATTGCGCAAGAGCTTGTGGCAGATTTCCAAGAATTCACGAATTCTTCACAATGGTGAGCCTTTTTTCTTAATACAAATCCAGGTTGGTTTTCTAGACATTTCTCAGGGAAGGTGTAGTTTACTATCGTGGATTGTGGTGAAATAGCGCCAAAGTCAGGCCCTAGTATTCATGGCCAAGTAGTGAGTACGGTTCTGCTGCTCTTTTGATTTGACTAAGGGGTAGAGTTTTGCTCCATTGAAACCAATTCGGAGCGCCCTCCCTTTTGTGCCTTCCTACGAGAATGGATAGTTTTTCCGACCTGTCCAACGAGTAGAGTTGGGTTGATCTTTGTTTGTGGGGGAAATTAGACCTGGGAAACACGAAAATGACACCGATGTCATATTTGTGAAAATATGAAATATAATATGTCGCGAAAACGTTTGGTGCCAAGGACAACCATCGACTTCTCTGAAAATTTGCATGGTAGGTAATTTGACCTTCAAAACGGGCACCGGTTTGTTCTGCGCGAGGACGCTAATACTTGCTTCAAGGATCGGTGCTTTCGTGTGAAAGAAGTTTAGTGTTCGGGTTTACGGCCGGAAGCCACTAGCCACATTCAAATGCAAATTTTTGGCGAAATCTTATCTTGGGACAGTTTTCGAGAGGGAGACCAATTTTTGAATATTGAAAGGTAAATAAAGTTGGATTCAGAGAAGGTCATTCAGGCAAGCTACAATAGTGGTCTCGTGTGAAGATAAACCAATTGTTTGCCAGGTATGCTGAACGCGGTGTACCCTACAGACGTGGATATTTGTTCTATGGACCCCCTGGTACGGGTAAGAGCAGTTTTATCTCTGCTATAGCAAGCCACTTTGGATACAGTATTTGCATGCTATCTCTTAGCGAGAGGACACTTGATGATGACAGGTTTGGAAACCCTCTGTTGATTATGAGTTTATATCAACGAAATAATCTTATTTAGACTGAACCATCTCCTTAACACCGCTCCCGTTAACAGTGTAGTTATACTAGAAGATGTTGATGCTGCATTCGGTACCCGAACTGATCCTATGGATAATCACCCCGCTTACCAAGGGATGACAAGGTTGGTCAAATCCTCTTGAAAAAAAAAACTACATTTAATCTCTGACGAACCAGAAGCACAGGAACCAACGATTCCCCGTCAAAAGGTTGCCGTAGGTGTGATAAGCTCAATCAGTTGACGTTTTCCAGAGTCACTTTTTCTGGTCTCTTGAACTCTATTGACGGTGTGGGCTGCGCTGAAGAAAGAATACTATTTATGACTACAAACCATGTGGATCGCTTGGACCCAGCTTTAATACGCCCTGGTCGAGTGGACAAAAAACAATTTTTTGGCAACGTCACTGAGGGAATGGCGATGAAGGTAACTCTCGCTTCGATCAATCACCCGTCATCATATCGCTATTTTTGTCGAGTGTCCGATTATCCTAGTAGATTCACCCCGCTCGGTCTCGATGGATATGGAGTTCATTTTTAATTGGTGAACAAGTGTGACCATAGGGCTTGCTTTTGCTTTAGGGGCTTAGGGACTTACAGTCACATGACTGCTGAGGAATGCAATCGGTAACCTTCAAAATTTCATTGTGTGTCCTGCCAGCCTACCTTGTCTTGGATTCCTCGGCAGTATTCAGCAACGTTCCTAATCCATCGTTAATGAATTTCGGAGCCCTGGATTCCTCTTCTACACTTGCATGTTTCGAAGAGTGCCAGCGCCTCGCATGCCCTATTATTTTCGTTATCTTGTGAGAAAGCTGTGCTTGCAAAGTTTCTCTGGATTAAAGTCCTTGACTTGGTTAGAGGACTATTCACGAATAGCTGAGTACAAAATCACCTACATGGGGAAGATGCGCTATCTATAATCATATCGCTTCGATTTTGATGCTCGAAAGCAAGTTCCTAGGGCTGGAGCGGACGGCTGTAGAGGTCCGTGCCGTAATACCTAAAGTATGCACTTGAACGGAGCACGCAGCTCGCCGCTGTACGAGTAGAGGTTTGCGATCATCAGCGGGAAATAAATAGAAAAACAGTGTCTGCAATGGTGAAATTCGCACTCGCATGTGAATCAACGGATAGTGTTGAATATGAAAAGGTAACAGCATTTGAGATGTGGAAGTGATAATGTCGTGGCAAGCGGAGCAACTTACCATGCACACGGTAGGGGTCAAATTTAGGGCCGGATACATGCAAATCCATCGAGCCTACACCTTTTTGTAATCGGTTCATTTGAGCAGTCTTGGTCGTGTGTTAGTTGTTCAAATGCTGCGACGTTCCCTATCGGAAGCAGGGCGCATGGCGCATCCCAAGAGGCGATGAATGGTCACTGTCCTTATTCGTTCATCATTTTACGGGAACTCATTCAAACGTTTGATTTCTCACCGGCATTTCCCATCATTTGGTAGGGCACTATTAGATTTGTTGTGGAGAATATCCTCATCTAACTCTTCTTGCATGGGCTCTTAACCCTTTGACGACAATGCGGATTTGCGCGTAGCGAGCTCATGGGACCACGCCTCTTTTTGGCGCCCCCCAATCTCTCCCAACATCGGGCAGAATTGACCCTAAAGCAGTTTTTCTATCCTGTTTTTGACTTTAGCAACATACAAAATATAAATACAAATTTGAGCTTTCAAACTAAATTGTAAATATTACAAATTGTTGGGAAGCGAACTGATTTTGGAAGGGGGCTCGAAGCTTCAAAGGAATGAAGGACTAAAAACTCGAAAAGTTTATATTTACAACAGAATTTTTGATACAATTCAAACCTCTCCTTGTACCTGAAGAATCTGATAAGACGGGGAAGCAGTAGCTAATCTTCAGTATAGTAATGCAAAATCTCAGTTAAAAAGCCGCCGAACTAAATGCCTGAAATTTCGTGTAAATTAGTTCCTATAACACACTTCTATTAAGCATGCTACACATAGATATCATGAAGGTTGCTAATAATTACCAGAATGTCAAAAATATTTCAAATGCGCAAAGAAGGAAATTTTAAGGTGGCACCCACCATTGGGTGCCATTGTCCCACGCGGCGACATAGTGGCACCCACCGGTGGGTGCCATTGTCGCCAAAGGGTTAGGGTCATTTTACAGATTGCATACGAGGCAGTCTTTCAATAGGCTCTATTCGATAGGGGTCTATGGATCTGCCAAGGCCAAGAGAGCATCGGAGATCCACAACAAATTGCCATTGAAGACACTCTCCTAAGCCTAAACGACTTGAATCCTATACACCAAGAAACGAGCTTTTTGATGGATGATGGAAATGCTTCTTTTCAAATAAAACACGATGTATCAAAACCTATTCCTTACTCGAGATTGGCGCCGATCTTGTACAAACTTTCGAGTTCAGTTGCTGTGTTTTGCAAGATGTTGTATTTGAACGGCCCTAAACGGTTTATAATGAATATGAAGGAATCTAGGAATGTCCCACTGTTGGTAAATAAACTATTCTGTTTCATTTACAGATGTTCACCAGATTTTATGGTCTTCAACCTTCTGATCCGCTCTGTGAGGAATTCGTCAATTGCGTGAAGTCCCTTGGACGTGAACTCTCCCCAGCGGAAGTGCAAGGGCATTTTCTACTTTACAAAAATGCTCCTCGAACGGCAATTGATCGAATTACAACAATTCAATGATTTCCACAGAATAGTTAGGGTAGTTCATGTTTTATCGTTAGGTGATTTCCTGAAGTTTTTGTTCTCTCTTCTCTTCTATTTGTATTGAATGAAATCTTGTCAAGAAGAATGTTAGCAGTTATATCAGTCTGCGTAGTGGCTGACGTAGACTTTCAAAGCTCTGCTATTCCTCTCACTCATGCCTTAACTATCTCTACAATAAGTTTAGTTATCTCTACTCGAACTCAGCTCTTCTCAACATTAAAGCAACAGTCCCAGCAGGGTTTTTACCTTCGACACTAATGGTGTGGAACGATGCGCTAGCCCTAGTCAAGAACATAAGAAGTGTGACTGAACAAAAAACTCACCTTGGAAAGCTGCTAGAAAGGGAGCTGAACGGCTCCGAAGTGGGCGTGGTTGGAAATCGGCTGCAATTGCCTCGGCTGATCCAACCACGCCCACTTCGGAGCCGTTCAGCTCCCTTTCTAGCAGCTTTCCAAGGTGAGTTTTTTGTTCAATCACACTTCTTACGTTCTTGACTAGGGCTAGCGCATCGTTCCACACCATTAGTGTCGAAGGTAAAAACCCTGCTGGGACTGTTGCTTTAACAATCTGTGACATCCTTTCTTTCTGTCGTCAAGCTCTGCTGATTTCATTTCTTCCCATCTAGCAAACGCATTATGAGAGCTCAATTCTTGAATCAGCTCACTAGGTTAACCCTCCACCCACCGCTATCGTTTTACCTTTTTTCTACATACAGGGTGGGGCAAAATTACTGGTGCACTAAATTTTCAATGGCATTTTGACAATAATTCTCACAAATCAATTCTAATTATCAATATTATTTACTACAAACATGACAATACAAAAATGTTAATGCTTCTCAAAATGATCTCCTTTAGCCTTCACACAGTCCTTCAGACGTTCGACAAATGCTTCGCATGTGGCACGCAGGTACTGGTCATCGATTTCGTCCCAAGATTTTGAAAGCGCCGCCTTAAGAGAGTCCAAGTTTGGATGTCTGGTAGAACACGCTTTGCTCTCCAAGATGGACCACACAGAGTAATCCATCGGGTTTAGATCAGGAGAACTGGAGGGCCATTCGTCGTGTCTGATGAAGTCGGGCAGGTGCTCGGCGCACCACTCCTGGACCATCTTTGCTTTGTGTGCTGGAGCAGAATCCTGCTGGAAGCACCAGTAGGCTTCTCCGAAATGGGAGTTGGCCCACGGCTTGAGAACTTCCTCCAGGATATTTTTGTAAACCTCTGCGTTGATTTTTACACCAGCTTCAACGAAAACAAGTGGGGTCTTCCCCGTAGAGGTGACTCCTCCCCAAACAAGAATGGACTGGGGGTGTTTCGCTCTTTCCTGGAGTCTTGCCTTGGTGGTAGCATCAGCAAGTGATCCTGCAATAATCCTCTCATTTTGGGAGTTGAAGGCTGGATTCAGAGTAAAAATCTTTTCATCACTGAAAACGATGTCTTCGGGCGCGTGCTCATGTATTTACAACCGTGAATCGCTGCAGCAACTTCTTGCATCTCTCCAATCTCCTTTTCTTCATAATGTCCGTCAGGAGTTGGCATTTCTGCAAGCGATAGGGGAACTTCCTTAGCTTACTTCTGACAATCCTCCTCATTGACCTCGCGCTTACTCCAACGTCTTTCGCCATCTGGCGCATCGATCTCCTGGCGTTCCTTCGAATTCTTTCTCTGACGAGCCTCACATTTCTCCGACTCGTAGCTGTTGTGGGACGTCCTCTTCCTTCCCTGTCCTCTTCGGTCTTCAGTTCTTTATAGCGTCGTACTGTATTCTGAACCGTCCTTCGAGGTACGGAAAGGATCTTCACAATTTCTCTTGTTTGCTTGCCGTCGTTGTGAAGTTTGATGATCGCGCTCCGTAGGTCAGAACGACGGACCATTTTGTATTCGAGTACGTAGGAATTACGCAACCTCCAGGCAACATATCACAAGCGAGTGAAACAGGAAAATCTCCAAGAAGTGTTAAAAAATTCAAAACGTATAGGTGCACCAGTAATTTTGCCCCACCCTGTATTGACTATCTTTTTTTCCCCGTTTCTTTCTCCATTTCTTCTGGAGTATCTTCGGCGCTTTCTTGACCGAATTAACCAAATTTTGCGCAAGCCGCCCCCTCGATGTTTTCCACCGATAGGCATTTTGACCTTTCCTTCTCTCGCCCCTCTATGACAATTTCTCAATCTCTGGCCCTCTTTTAAGTTAATAATGGGTTTGCGTGCCACACCAGGCCAACTTCCGTGCACTCCCACCTGCCAATGTCGTTCCACCCACCCCTCTCTTGCGAGCCCATACTTACTTTTTCGGTCAAGGAAACCTCAAGACCGAACCACCAAGGACTGTAGCAAACTCCGCCCAGAAAACACGCTGCCGCCCTTACATTAGTGAGCGGTCAACGCCTATTTCACGTATTATAAGAGCAAGTTAGATCCTGCTCTTCTACACCATTTTTTCATAGACGTTTTCACAACCGAATTATAAATTTTTTAGCAAACGCTGTCCATTCAGAGAAACGCCACCACCCGAAGCGTGTGGCCTCAATAATTACGATGAAGCAGCACAGTGTGTCGCCTCCACTCATTTTTTCCCGGTCTCTGACCAGAAAATGCTTTGAACTTCCCATGGAACTTTGGAAGGAGACCTAGTTTATCAATAGAGTCTCGAAGGTTGATTACAAATGTGGACACTAAAGCTGCTACGTGAACTTCCGAAGAAAGTTACGAGCATTCAAATTTGGCAAAAAACGTTAATGAAGCGATGATAAAGGGTGGGATAACAGTCGCCCTGGCTCCGCGCACAAAAATGATCCCATATTAACCAGGGCACCGCTCATTTTACCTTTCCAAAACAAGTTCTTCATCCGCAAAAGCAATCGTGTTTTTCACTTTAGGTTGGGCCACCTTACGTTAGCGTTCTTTTGCAAATTTTCAAGGCTGACAACTTTCTTAAAAAGTTCACGTAGCAGTTTTAGTGTCCATATTTGTAATGAGGGCGGAAGTGGTGTAGTGGCATGTGGTACGCTTACGAGCGGTCTAGATATCAAACGCTGGGTCGTGAGTCGCCCGGGCCAACCAAGCCTTCCATCCCTCCGGGGTCGGTTAATTGGTACCAGACTTGTCTGGGAGGATAAAAACACTGACTTGAACATCGGCTGGCCCCCGCAAGTCATTGTATAGGCCACATCGCATTCAAACGCCACTACGAATGTACAAATGGAAGTAGAATGCGTGCCGCATCCCAAAAGGGATTGATCAACGGCAAATGCTTTATCCTTTTTTGTAATTTCCGCGTCCATGACTCTATCGATCGTACCTAGGTCTCCCTAAAAAGTTCCATGGGAACTTCGAAACATTATCTGGCGAGCTGTTCTGGAACCGGAGAGTTTCGCCGCTTGTATCGGTGCAAGGCGTCACCCACAATGGAAGTGGCTACGGTGAACTGATGCATATTTCGCACATTGGCCCTTGCCCTGCCGGTTACGAACTCCTAAACTACCCAGCCTCTTCAGGTAGATTCTCAGGTAGTGCCGAATTTCGTGATAGACAGACAAATGAACAAATAGACAGACTAGGCTTTATAGTAATTAGAATATGCAGCTGAGTTCAGTCAGCAGAAATACCATCCCTGGACGCACGAATAATCTTAGTATATATGGACGAGTTACTACCTCACCTGCCGCATGACACCACGTGATCACAGCGTATGCCGGTAAAATCAAAACGCCTGCGCAAGTTAATCCAAGGCCGTGAGCAGTGCTAGTCGCCATCCCTCCTCGTCTGCCCTCACAATCCACGCATACTACACGTGGAGAAGATCTACATATTAAACAGATCTGGATTTGATTTGAAATTTTCGCAGTACTTGGCTTACTTGCTTTGCTTAGCCGCTTCTAATTATTAGGTAATTAGTGCACTGAAGCGTCTAGAAAATGAAAAAATCTGATGATCGAGGTCACCTCGAAAACGGGATCGATCACTTCTTTTCAAAGCAAGCACTGGAATACCAAAATAAGAGTGTTGAGAAGCCGCCCGGAAAAAGAGTACGTCCCCTATATGGTAACGGTGATAATCTTGCTGATTAAAGGCAAAGTTCGGGCTCAGACCCACCTAAGAAGCCCTTACCATGGCTAGAAGTGCTGGGTACGCAAGTGCAAAGGTAGCGCCACCTTTCTACATCGAAACGCGTCACTAGGACCCTAGGCGCCATGGACTTCTAACAGACTCCACCAAACTTAACATGGTCCGCCCACCGTTCGATATCTTGTCTGCGTCGCTGCGTTGATCTGCTATGCTCTCTCTTCTCGGACTTCTCTACCACTCTCCGCGCTCACATTATCTCTCATCTCCCTGCCTGTCTTTTGAACTTCTCCACAGCATGGAGCAAAATGCTCGTATTTCCTGTGTATTTCAGGATTTTCTTTCCTTTTTTCTCCACTGGCGGTCCACCTCCCATCCCTACTTTCACATTTGAGTGGAATCAACCCATCAACATAATCCTGATTCTTGCCTTTAAATATTTCATTCAACAAAGAAGGTGCAATAAAAAAAAACTTGGACAAATTGCCGCAGGATTTTCTGAGCAACCCAATATCATTACCAGAAACAGGAATGTTCAGTTTTTACGGGAAGTGAACTGGAATGAGCGGCTGTTACAGAATCATTCGAAATTAAAGAAACTGAGAGAGAAAGCAATTAAATGCTACCAATTGAATATGTCATCATAGGACATTTTCACCATCTCCTACAACATGGCATGGCTTCGACTACCTTCCTTCTACCCGCCATCTGTCATAACTGCTCGCCACTGTTCCTAAGATGCCCCCACCCTCATTCACTGCCTTCATCTTCTTATGAATGTGAAGTCGTCCGATCGCCGTCGAGCTCGGTGAACTACAGTAATAGCCCTCTCACAAAACAACCACCTAATTTCTTCTTCTAATTTTCTGGTGGATAGCTCCAAGAGATAGTAGCTTTAAATATACAAGACCCTCTTCGTATAGCTTTCGAGATGAACGATGACGAACGTCTTTACCGTCCATCACCCCTCAAAGAGCAGGTCGAGTTCGAACATGAAGCATGTTCCGGTCGCAATCCCTTGTCTCCCGTGTGGAGTGCTATTCTGAAGATTTACGATAGTTCAAAAGTGTTTCATTTTGAAGCATCCAGTTTGAGTCTGCAAAGTCTGATTAATTTAAAGTCTTAAAGTAGAGAAAACAGTCTTCTATACGCTCTCTTTTATGATATTCCTCTTTCAAACCGCTTCACGGCAGTTTTGTTGCTTTGAGGGAGAGGTTGGGTGTGCCAAATGATGGCTGGGTATACGACACTGTAGACTCCATCGACCATCGGAGGACGAAATAGGAGTAGTTTCGACACAAAAATTTTTTCTATCCTACTATATATAATCGGCTAAGTGGGTGTGTGTGTGCGTGTGTGTGTGTCTGACCGGAAATTCATAACTTTAGCCCCTTTGGTCCCCGAGCGCTCAAACTTTCAGGGGGTATGGGGGCTGGACACGAACATCATGGGGAGTGTGAACTGCTAAGTCTGGAAGAGCTGATAACGGATGTGGAAAGACTCATATACCGAATTTCAACTCGGCGTTCGCAGGTAGTTGCAGTGGAGAGCTTCCACTCATAAGTGTAATGTGCTGTGTGACGGGGACCCGAATAGAGAGCGAAGAATGGTGATAGCAAGTGATAAGAGATGACAACGTCCGCCGGAATGCAAAGGCCACCAGTTTTGTTGCTCTCCTCGCATTGGCAGTAACATGTTTGAACCCATTCATATTATGTGGGATGAGGCGGGGACCATGAAGGGTGGGTGAAAGAAAGTGGTGGCAAGTGATAAGAACTGATAAGGGGCGTCATGGTGTGAATACCACCAATTTCGTCGCGGCGTTCTCAGTGACAGTGGAACCTTGGCTCTTACGGTACGGAGAATCTTACGGGAACACGAATGGTGAGTGATCAAAAGTGATAACAATCGATAACGGCTGATAACGAAGTCCAGAATTTGAGTACTATCAAATTCGTTGTAGTCTTCGTGGTGACAGTAAAACCTTCGCTTCTACATGTTTCATAGGGGGTTTGGACGGGGACAACGGTGCTATCGGTATGAACGGTAACAAATGACAAGGAATGATAAGGGGCGTCTGAATGCAAACACTACAACTTTGTTGCAATTAACACTGCCAAGCGATCATGCGGGAGCTAAGATCGGCTCTCTGCACGTGATCATTCAGCGTGGTAACCATGAGATTTTGGCCATGGCTTTGGGCCTGACCAATGGGTGCGGGACTTTTGGCTCGTCCGGACTGGCACGCGGCAAGTTGCGCGGCGGCACGCGCGCGATTTGGACGAGACAAGGCTCCGCGGGATGCTTCGAGTACAATTCAACACGTCAAACCGTGTGCAGATTGCGGATAAACTAGGCATGATTCTGTTGTTTGAAAATGTTTCCGGTCGCGGAGATTGGAAGCAGCAGCATCGGTGAGGTTCAGCGCAAGGATATGAGTGAGGACCTTCATGGAAATGTCAGTACTACCATCAAAGCAAACAAGAGTCAAAAATTTAGGTGTTTTTGTTGAGGTATTTAATGTTATATATGTTCTGCTGATCGAGGCGTTCATGTCCCAAGGAGAAACATTGGAAACGAACTCCCAGCAGAGGGGAGGAACGCCAGGGAGAACACAAATTACCCCAGAATGCCTTCTCCTCCCTAAGGCTCGGTTTCAAACAGAGTAGTTGGCTCATTCCCCTCCCCCAACACGCCCCACACTTGAGCGCGCCTGATTGCCGGAGCACGATGCTAGTTTTATCTCATTCTTCCTACTGTTAGGAAGACCACGCTCAAAATTCCAAGCGTTCAGACGTTTTAGAATTGCAGAACCTTGCAGATTTTATCCGCAATCTTCACACGCTTTGACGTGTTGAGTTCCTGCGAAGCGTCCGGATCGCCGCGCCGCTCGCCGCGCAATTTGCCGCGTGCCAGACCGGACGAGCCAAAAGTCGTCGCCCGTACTATGCTTCCACTTCCCAACTACAGTTGGAAAAAGGTTGAGCGCTGCAAGTATCTGGACTGACAAACAAGTTATAATCAGACTAAGTGTGGAAGCGATTGGATCATATTCACTTGCCTTTCGCGATACCTCGCAGTACTTAATTCTGTAGAACCGCTAATCATTCCTAAACTCGATGTTATAATTCATCAGGAATGTTTGCGAAAGATCTAGATAAGCATTTTCATTCCGCATGGCTACGAAGTGCCTAGCGATAGTCTTCAAGCGGAATGGACAGCCTTTGCATTTATATCAGGCAGCATTTTCAAAAGCAGCTCAATAATATTTCTCAGCCATGTGACCTAACATTCTACAGGTTGTCCAGTTTCACTGAAGCCCACCATATGATGCGCGCGGATGCGTGCGGAGCTAAACTGGTAATTAATAATAACTGCTTAAAATAGCCTCCAGGGCGAGATAAAGTGACTTCGTTAGCGTAGCACCTTGTACTTCCCGAGTTCTTAACCTATCAGTTAGATTAGTTCAGCGAATCGATCCTCTGGACGCACGAATAGACATCTCATTATGCTTATTGGTCCGTCAGCGGAAAAACCGTGGCACCCAGAATTTTTGTGGAGATCTTTTTAGTGAGTGGATATGAGTAAGTTTACCGAATAGCCGGGTGCGTTGTCGGTCTGAGTGCGCGACAATGGTGCTAGGGTCTCTCAAAGTCAGCATTCGACGTCTAATCTTAGCACATGGACGAGTTACGTAGCTCACATCCCATGACACGCAACGTGGATCACAGCGTAGCGGCTAAACCGAATACGCGCATTATCGCCGTGGAGCAGGTATCCATACTTACTACGCTGCCTCCACTCGCACGCATATTATACATCGTGGAGAAGGAATCATATATAAAAGATCTGGTTTTGATTGGGAAATTTTCGCAGTACTTGGCTTACTTCGCTTTGCTTAGCCGCTTCTAATTATTAGGTAATTCAGTGCACTGAAGCGTCTAGAAAATGAAAAAATCTGATGATCGAGGTCGGAACCTCGAAAACGGGATCGATCACTTCTTTCGAAGGCAAGCACTGGACGTAATAATTACAAATGTTGACTAAACTGCTACGTGAACTTCCTAAGAAAGTTATGAGCCTTCAAAGTTGGCAAAAAACGTTACTGAGGCGAGCTTACCTGGTGGAATCACAGTCGCCGTGGCTCTGCGCCAAAAACGAGTCTCATATTCGTAATCAGGGCACCCATTTACCCTTATAGAACAAGTTCCAGGCAAAAAGCAACCGTGTTTCCACATAGGTTGCACCTCATCATTAGCGTTCTTTTGCAAATTTAAGGCTCACAACTTTCTTACAAAGTTCACGTAGCAGTTTTAGTGTCCATATTTGTAATGAGGGCGGAAGTGGTGTAGTGGCAAGTGGCACGCTTACCACGCGAGCGGTCCGGGGATCAAATCCTGGGTCGTGAGTCGCCCGGGCCAACCAAGCCTTCCATCCCTCCGGGGTCGGTTAATTGGTACCAGACTTGTCTGGGAGGATAAAAACACTGACTTGTACATCGGCTGGCCCCCGCAAGTCATTGTATAGGCCACATCGCATTCAAACGCCACTACGAATGTACAAATGGAAGTAGAATGCGTGCCGCATCCCAAAAAGGGATTGATCAACGGCAAATGCTTTATCCTTTATTTTATCACTTCCAAGATCTATCGATATACCTAGGTCTCCCTAAAAAGTTCCATGGGAACT